>BGPR01013440.1:0-34482 GCA_013235015.1 Araneus ventricosus
TGATATCTCAGGTATTTTAAATGTTATAAATTACTTTTGTTTCCCAGGGCTTTAATTTCATGTATAAAACGAAGTTTGTAAGTTATTTTCCTTTTATATGCATTCATTTATTATGATGTGTGAGAAGTAAAGAATAGGTATAGCTTTCTAGAAAGAATTTTTTTTTGGCATTAGAATGTTTATACAAAAGGAAAAAGGAAAGAAATTTTATAAAAAAGGGGAGTTTTAAGGAAAGATGAGTTTGTAATTACAAAGTAAACCTTTTATTTAATTTAGTTTGCATGTTTTTTTAAAAATAATAATGCAGATATTCTAAAAATGTTTTTGTATTAAGCTTCTTGGGATGTGTTGAAGATAATGAATCACTAGAAATTATGAATTCTTCCATATTTATTAATGATTAAAATGTGTAAAGAAAATTTTACTAGGGTGTTAGTTTTTGGTTTAAAAATGTTTTTTTGAGGCATTTGGGTTGTTGAAGTATGGTATAGATTAAAGTACTTTTTGTCTTATTGATGATTTTAAAAAAATATAAGATTTTCTGCATTAATTTTTTTTTTGTATTTTTTTTGCCTCTGATAGATATTAAAGTGTAAATTTCTGTTTGTAAATAAGTTGAAGTCTCATGCTGATTGTACTTATTTTATTATAAATTTAAGCTAATGTGGATGATTAAGCTTACTGAATAGTTTTTATGCTTTAAAGCTGTAATAAATTGAATTTCCTATCATTTTATGATCATTTTTTTCCCAGGCTGAAGAAGAAATAGTACAATCCTACCTATCTGCTATAGAAAAACGTCTCTCAGAACCTGATGTGCCAAATGTATGTATATATATTCATGTATCTTTTCATGCTTCATTCTTTTTTTAAGAATTGATTTCTAGGAATAAATGTTACAATTCCATTGGTGAGACTGGAGACAAAAACCTGCCAAATCTCAGCGATAACTCGCCAAATTTTAGGAATAACTCTCATCACCGAATTTTATTAATGAATGTTGGTATTTATGGAGTAGAGCCAACATTTAAGCTTACCAATGATTGGGGCCTTTCTAACAGTATAGTATTGAATAAATTGTATATTATTTTTACATGCATATATTGTGATTAGGGATGTAACTAATATTCGACAACTATTCGGTATTCGGCCTGCCGAATACTAAGCAGATATTCAGCCGAATATTTTCAAGACAATGATTTTTTTATGTGCTTTAAATATATGTTTAACAAGAAATATTGCACAATTACATTTCAGTACATTTATTATCGAAAAACCTCCTAACATTTACCTAATTTTAAGTTGCATAATGCATAGGTGTATTTAATAAAGTTATATATTAATTTATCATTAAAAAAGCCTGAAATTATGATGCGAGAAACAATAGTTTTTCAGGAGGAAGTCTGCTCCATTTGGTTTCGTACACATATAATACCAACTAGGGAGGTAATGAATATTCAGTGTTAGACCTATTCGGTTCTTTTCCCAGATATTCTTTCTGTCCAAATGCTAAGCAGATATTCAGTTGAATAAATTCAGGATAAGATATTTTTAAAAAATGTTGTTTTAAATATATTCAATAAAGAATATTGCAGGATTACATTCTGGTGCATTTGTTATTTAAAAAAAGTTAGCATTTATTCAATTTTAAGTTGCATAGTACATAAGTGTACTTAACAATGTTATGTATCATTTATAGAAGTCTGTTCCATATGGTTTCATATATATTACTAGCTTTAGAAAATAAACAATCACTGTATAATACTTGCAGGTGCTGAAAGATATTTTCTTGCTGCATTTGCGAACATTGGAAATTTTTCTGCATTTTTTCTGCTACCAATTAAGTGGACACTCCATCCTACCTATTAGTTCTTTATTGAAATAGAAATTTACTTCTAGTAATTTTAATTTAACTATTCAATTTTCTTTTGTGTTTGTCATTGTCACATGTTCTGCAATGATGACTCTTGTTTGTTTGAAGCAATCCCAAAATGAAGAGGGTTTCCCATTCCTTATTATTGGAATTAAAGTATTTAAAATATTACAAATAAATGTAAAGATATTAAAAAATTTTAAAATATATAAATGATAAAAAATTTATTTTATCTTAAATTTTTTCCATTTACAGTCAAAAGTGAAATATTTTTAAATATTTGGTATTCAGCCAAATCACTATTTGTTACATCTCTAATTGTGATATAATACAAAATTGGATTTGTTTATTTATTTTTATAATCATCCATTTTTCTCTTTAAAAATTATATCGTAGAATTTTAAATGTGCTATACTTTATTTTGGAAAGAAAATTTTTTGGCTCAATACAGTGCAACCTCGAAAATACGGACTGTTCTGGGGTTTGGAAGGTCCGGATTTCGGAAATTTCCAGATTTTTGATATCTGACTTAAACCAGTAGAGATGTCAAAGTTCTGATGTCACCGTGTAGGTAAGTTACATCACAATTAAGCACACATGTGCAGACGTCTTCAGAACAGACTCGGGAATCGCAAGGCAACGGTAAATGGTTGCCTTGGTAACACCTCTGATGTTTGTGCATGCGCAACCAATCAAGATGCATGCTGAACTACACATTGACATCAATTCCAACAACTCTGTATAGAAACACATTTTAAACAATGAAAACATAAAGAGACATTAAAAAATGATACAAAGACAGAAAAAAAATTTTGGTTTAAAATGAATAGAATGACTGGAATTTCAGCATCTTGCCTCAAGCATTCTAGTTTAAAGTGTATTTAGCTAATTTTTTTCTCATCATGAGTTGAAAAAAATTGTCCGGTTTTCGGAGGTTTCTGGATTTTAGGAGTCCGGATTTTCGAGGTCGGACTGTATTGATAAATTTTAATGTATTTTTTAAAATATATTTTTATTACTGTATGGATAACGATAAGTTTACTTATTTTTTATCATTATTTTTGCAGTCTGAAATTGATGAAATGATAAAGCTATGTATGACTTGTGAAACAATGGGTTATCCTTCCCCTTTTATCTACGTACATTGCTTGAAACTTGCTCAGAAGGGTAACCTACAAGAAAAACATACAGGTAATCATGAAACAATATTTAATATTATTTTTATTTTTCGTCAAATAATATTAAATGATAAAAAAATTGAAAAGTCTTTCTGATTCTTAGATACTTCTTTGATGAACTAAACCATCTTAAATGTTGATTATCATTTAAGTAAACTAGTAATGTAATTTCTTTGGTTATTAATGATTCGTTTGTAATTTTGTAAATATGAAAACACTTGGTATGACAAGCTAATGAACAAGTCATGCATGTTTATATGCACAGCGTGTAGCATTCATGCCAATCATGCGTTATGTAGAATGTTTTGATTTGATTTCTGGTGAATGAAATGTAGACCAACATTGGTAGGAAATGTGTTAAAAAGAAAACTTAAATAATTAGAGGTTGTATTAGGTTAGTTTGTCAAGCTCTGACTTTTGAGTATTTAGTTTAGGTTTTTTTCCTTTTTTATTTTTCTTGTTCAAGTAATGTTCTAAGAAAGTAGAGCTATTTGAAGCGAATCCAGTTATAGGAATTTGACATAAGTTGTTGTAAATGAATTGTGCATAGTTAAATTTTATTTTATTTTTAATGTCTTGTTAGTATTTCTGCTTTCTTTCTCCAGATTCCCTCTTAGAATTTTATTTAATTTGTTATTAAGGTGCCAATATTTGAGCTCTCCTTCACTTAAAATGTTTTTGGTTTAGTGTCTTTTATTTGAGAAGAGCAATATTAAAATTTGGACAGCAAGCTTATTGGAGCTATAATAATGGTAATATGTTTTGATATTTGAGATTGCATTGACTTGCTATTTCAACTCATGAAAGGATTGTCCAAAAGATGACTTCTGATGACTGTGGTGTACTGTAATTTCTTTTGTCACTAAAATGTAATTTAAAGCAAGCAGAAAATATATAATATTTCCTTAATGATTTTTTTTATCTTTTTGATTAATTTCTGTTGAGTATGTACACTGAAGTACCATTGAATTAGGGATAGCAAGTTAATAACAAGTTGGGCCTCCTCTGTCCTTGATAACGGCTGCCACACGACGAGGCATAGATTCAACAAGTTTGCTGACGCATTCCACAGGAATAGCTTGCCAATCATTGGCTAGAGCTGTCCATAATTCAGTAAGGGTCGCTGGTGTTGTGTGATGTGCTTTCACACCTTTCTCCAAAACATCCCAAAAGTACTCAGTAGGATTTAAATCTGGTCTTCTAGCTGGACAATTCATGACAGAGAAGTCAGAAGAATGCTCATCCAATCAGGCAGTAGCTAACCGGAACCTGCAAGAGGTGCAGTTGTCTTGCTGGGGTACTCCATTTCCATGTGGATGGTAGTACAACATAAATGGATGGAGGTGATTGCCCAGCAACTGTATGCACCGAATCGCATTAAGGGAGGTTTGTACAAGTACGAAAGATCCCCAAAACTGCCAAGAGAAAACACCCCAGACAATGACTGAGCCACCATGGCCGTGTGCAGTTCCAACCTGACATGCAGGATCCATGATTTCATGAGCCTGACCCTTTTATTCTCAGCCTCCCATTGGCATGAAGTAGTCGGAATTGAGACTCATCACTCCATGCTACTCGTTTCCAGTTCTCTAGAGTCCATTTTCTGTGTTCTCTTTCCCAGGCAAGGCGTGAAATCCGACGACACGAATTGAGCAATGATACTCTCATGGGTTTACAGCTCCTGAAACTCATATGGTGAAGTGAGCATTGCATGGTACGTTTACTGACTGTACGAATGGCACCCTGATTCAGCTGGGTGGTAATTTGAGCTAATGTTTGGCTTTGTTGGCTACGTACAATATGGCTGAGCCCCTCGCACCACGCTCGTTCAAGGCTAATTGTCCTTTTAAGTTTGTCTGATCGCTAGTTTTTCCCCCACCATCCGTGTATTCTCGGTATACTCTTGACACTGTCGACCTTGAAAATCCTAGTTCTCTGACGATTTCGGAAATTGAATGGCTCATGTGTCGAGCGCTTACTATTTGTCTATGATCGAAGGTGTCTAAATCAGAAGTTTTACCCATACTGGCAGTTGAAACGACTGATTAACAACAACCACAGTTCTAGCTATATATGCAATTACCACAGCACCCTCACGTGCGCATAAATGAGGTGCAGAGCTACACAATTTGTATAGCAATGTCTATCCCTAATTCAGTGGCACTCCAGTGTATATGTCTGATGCAGACAAATACTGGAAAGTAATTTTTTATGTAGATTTCCAAAAGAATGCAATTGTAGCATATTTGCATATTTATACATAACTAACTTTTTTAGGGTATTCGGCTGCTTCATACTTTCTTCACCCACATCATGAGCTAGTAATTCTTTTAATTAATACGATGCAGAAGGTATGTATACTTAATGACTTCTTTTACTTTATTTTTGTTCTAATTTCGTATATAATGGAACTCGGTGGTGAAACCAGGATTTGGGTCTGGAGGGGGCTGAGGTATTAAAAATTTTGTATCGTCATGACGAATGTCAAACCTTATGGTTTATGTAAACCAAAACACTTTAACTGTACAAACTTTACTCACCTGAAAATATGAATCATAAAGAACACTACAATACTTTTGATAATTTAACAAGAAACACGATGAAATAACTAGCAAAAACGTGTTTTTGACTTCGTCAACGCTACAAATACGAGTGTGACTACAAGAGTGAGAAAATTTTCGAGCATGTCAAAAGCCAAGAAGAAATGTTGTCACTTTTTTTTAAACGGGACATTACGGGGAAAAAAAAAAAAAAAAAACAGCTGTAGTGATTTTAAACAAAATAAAGAATTCTGGTCTAGCTCGGGGGGCTGCAGCTTCATAGCCCCCTGGATTCGTTACTGTTGGAACTTTTTGTGACTTCTTTGTAATTATTTAACTAGGGTTTTTTAAGTATTTGCAATTAATAATAATCTATTATAGAACAACTAGAGATTGATTATATTTTAAGTAATTTGGATATCAGTCTGTATTAAAATTCACTATAACTATGTTGCTATTAGAGACAACCAGTGGTGAATCCGGGGGGGGTCTATTGGGCCCCCCCCCCCCCCCCCAGAGTCAAGGCAGAATTCTTGATTTTATTTGACATCATTACAATTGTTTTTTCTTAATTTCCCTCTTTTTAAAAAATAATAAAAACTTTTCAACATTTCTTTCTGGCTTGACAGGCTCGAAAATTTTCCTTCTTTTGTAGTCATTCCACTTGTACTTGTAGCTTTGACGCTGTCGAAGACATTATTTGGCTAGTTATTTCATTGTAATTTTTATTAAGTTATCAAAGGTATTGTATTGTTTTTTATGATTCTTTTTGTCAGGTGAGTCAAGTCTGTAAAGTTAAAGAGTTTTGGTTTGCTTTAGCCTTGAGGTTTGACATTCATCACGACGATAAGAATTTTTTTGCCCCCCCCCCCCCCCACCACCAGACCCAAATCCTTGATTCGCCACTGGAGACAACTATCAGTTTTAATAATTGGTGAAATGATTTTTCACTAACTGTAATGTTATTTTCATTTTCTTAGTTGAAATTATCAGTTGTTGCATTTTTATTTTGTATTTATAAAATAAGTGATGATTTAAAGATATATTCAAGAACTAAATCAGTTTTGTGGATGTATATTGTCCAGTAAAATTTTCATCGGTTTTCTGAACATTTTTTATGTATGTAAAAGCAAATTAATTAAAAATCACTTTTTTTTGTAAATTTTTATAGAAAAGGTCTTGATAAGTCCAGAACCTAATGTTTTTTTCTCTTTAAATATTATTAGTGAATCAACATGAATGAAAATTGTTTTAAGTTTCACATTCAAATGCAGTAATTTTATTTTTCACTTAGTAAACTTCACTTCACTTAGTAGCCAATAATCACTGTTTATGTGTAATGATGAACAATGCATTTAAATAACATGCAATTGAATTTTGACTTAACTTTTATTCTTGGTGTAAATTAAATCACAATTTCACAGAATCAAAAAACTGATTGTGAAATTGGTTAAATAAACTTTTCCTATATAAATCCATTATTGCCATCAAAATTTTTGTATCTCTACTTTGTAGACTTTAGTTATAAAATCATTCAACATATTGTCACTTGGTCGTATATTGTAAAGTTCATATGTAGTTATCATATAACATATGAACTTTTTCACTTTTAAATGATGTTATAAATCATTTATATCTGTTCAAAATTCTCCCATCCACGTTTCCTGTCATTTCAGTTCTCTGAATTTCCTAAGTCCTTTTTGATTACAAGTAGTTTGTTCTTCATAAACTTTGTATCCATTGCCAATGTTCATTATGGGTAATCATGGAATTCCCCTTCCGATTTTGTGTGCAAGTTTATTAAAACATCTGGTTTGTAAATAAGATTGTTTCAGTGCTTTGATTTTACATATTGATATCTAAAGGAAATGCCAGAATTGTCTCATTGAAGTTTTCAATTACTCTTAATATTCTCACTTTCCAATTTTAATAAATAACTTATTTTACTGTTTTTTGGCATAGGATTTTTTTCAACTCATAGCAAAGGAATAATGTAAATACTTTTTTATGAATTTATTTTTTTTTTCTTGTGTATCCCTAGTATTAGACATGAATTTAAGTTAAATTAAATTGACCATTATCTTATGTGAACTATCTAATATTCTAATTTCCAGCATTCTAGAAAATTTTAATTCATATCTTTACCATATTACATTTTTCATTTTAGGATTTATGCAGCTCTAACTATGTAGAAGTCCTTTTTGCATTATCATCCATTTGTAACCTCATTAATGTGGACACTGTGCATAATATTCTCCATCTAGTGGAAGAAAAGTTAAATCATGAGAAGTGAGATTCATTTCCTTTTTAGCCCTTTTTTTCCTCTCTTTCATTTGAAATACCTTGTTAAAATATTTGTAATTGTATCTTTTTTTATGCAGGTCTTCTGTGCGCAAGTCTGCCATTTTAACTCTTGGTCACTGTCTTCTTTTAATTGATAGTCAAAGTGCTTATCAAATGTCCATTCCTAAAATAGAAAAGGCACTCACAGATAGTGAATTGGAAGTTGTTTCAGCAGCTGTTAGCACTTTATATAAAATATTACAGGTAGACTTTTTCTGTTTTATTTTGGTTTTAGATGATTTATTAGATGGTTTTATTTATTATGGCTTATTTGGTGTTAGATGATTTAAGTTATTTTTAATTTTTTTTATCTGAAAGCTTCTTATTTTTTAAATTACAAACTCTTTTCTTTTTTTAAAAAAAAAGCAGCAGTTTTCCAAGCATTTTTTCCTCTCAGTTTGATAGGCTTTATCATTTCTTAAAAGCTTTACAAGACAGAAAAATCATTTACTGAATTTACATGCTGAAATTATTTCATTGCTTGCTTGAATTTAAAAAGCTTCCCCATGCAATATAAGCATTGTTTCCTAAAATGATTGCTATGATTTGAGATTAGTGTTGTTTTCTAAAATGATTAAATGATTTGGGATGATAGAAATGTTTCAAAAGGGATATTGACAATATTTATGTAGATTCAGTTTTATAAAATCTTTAATTCTTCTAGTTCTGAGTGACATTTCTTTTGTTAATTTTTTCTATCATATCTTTTTCAGAAACTGCCTTGTGATTTTACATATTTGATCAAGAGCTTAGTAGAATTGCTGGACCAAATTTTACTAAGGCGTGTCCCTCGTAGTATGGTTTATTGTGATATTCCTGCACCTTGGCTTCAGCTTGATATTTTAAAGCTACTTAATTTGCTTTGCAAAGAAGCAGAGTAAGTAATATAATTTTGGTGTAGTGAGTTATATTTTTCAAATGCCTGTATTTTTTGTTTTTAAAGTCATGTTTTTAATAATGTGAAATTATTATTTAATGCATAGCCTTAAAATGGAATATAATATTAATGCTGAGTGGTGTTATATTTAAAAAAAAATTATATTTTTCTTAACATACATTTTTTAAAATTTTTTTATTATTCATACAGTAGTGTGTTTTCATTGTTGTTAAAATAGTTTTATATTGATTTGCTAAAATAATTATTTAATTTAAACGTATATTCACATTTTTTAGTGATATAGGTAGTCATTTTTTATTTTATGTAATGCAAGAAATCTAAATTATTTTGATAATTTATCAGCATAAAAAATATCTTGCTGTCAAATTAATTGAGTTTTTGAATTATTGTGATTACTGTGACATTTTCAAATATTTGTCTTAAATGTTTTTAATTGATGCATTTTGTTTGCTTACTACTCCTGCTGTTTTTGAAATATTTTAAAATTAAAGAATTTTATTTTATATTTGTTTTTTAAATAATGAATTTTGTCACAGACTTCTTTATGTAATTATTTTTTTAACTGAATTATGTTTCATATTTATTTGATTATGCTAAGTAGCTGTATTTTATCTGCATTTATGTGTTATTATTCTGCTATGTATTTTTGTTCTATTATGTATATATTTTTCTTTATATAAATGCCTATATTCATTATTTTAGACATCATAAAGCTGTTACACCAATTTTAAAGAAGACCCTTCTGCAAGTTGGATTACATAATACTCTAGCTCATGGTAATGCTCTTGTTTTAATGTAAAGTATAATATATGTTCAATAAGATTTTCATTTAAATATACTAATTTTAACTTTATTTTAATTTATAGCAATTATGTATCAAGTAATTGAATCAATTACTTGCATCACTCCATGTAGTGAGTTAGTAGAAATGATTTTGTCATCTGTATCCATGTTTCTTAAGTCAAAGAATGCAAATTTGAAACTAATGGGTAAGTTAAATATATCATGTTATATTTTTATCAATACCTTTTACTGCATTAACTGCTGTTTTGCAAATTATTTCAGTCAAATTTGGTCATAAATTTGCATAATGGTCATTATGTTATATTGACAATTACAGCACAAAAGTGAAATACCATTTATTTTATTTTTCATTGTGCATATAGATTTTTGTGCATATACTTTTCTTTAGTTTTGATCCTCATATAAAAGTGCCAAAATCTTCCACTTATCTAAAAGGAAATGAATTACATAAACAAAATTCTAGAGAGCTGTATAGATGAAAATCAATGATTTTAGAACCCAAATGAATTTTAATTTCCATTTCCATCAATTATTAGATTAACTAAGTTAGTTTTGATAATTAAATGCTCAAATAATTTTGAAATATATCAAACAATTTTAAAATATATCAAACAATTTTAAAATATATCAAACAATTTTGAAATATATCAAACAATTTTGAAATATATCAAACAATTTTGAAATATATCAAACAATTTTGAAATATATCAAACAGCATTTTTGCATTTCAAACAGCGTAAAAATAGTTTATCCTTTCTTTAACATTAAAATAACCTTTTCAAATTCATAAAAATATGGAGATGATGGCTCGGATAAATCTGCTATTTATAATTGCAAAGAAGTTATAAAGCAATAATTTCCTTCCTAAGCTTTGAAGTTCTCTTTTGAAGATATATATATTTTTTCATTTTCTATCTGTTTGTCATTCTCAGAATAGAAACCTCTTTCTTGATTATTTCTTAATTTTCTTTTTATTAGTATCTTCAAATTTTTTTAAAATCAGCAATTTTTTCTGCTTTTTTCCTTGTTCCTTTTGTTATTCCTAATTTCTGCTTTGTATTTTCTTGTGAAAAACTTTTTAAAACACTTCTAAATAGAAAATTAATTGTTGTTTCCTCTATGAAAAACAAGTTTCACAAAGAGCATCCATGACCCATAATTTGAAGTTTTTGTAGAGCAAGAACTGAAAGAATTCTTTAAATCATTGTTTTTCGGTAATAAATCACTTAACCCTTTGCGGACAAGTAACTTTTTAGAACACTCGGATCAGGTTTGCGGACAAGTAACTTTTTAGAACACTTGGTTGATGTTGATGCACTTTATACACCATCCCATTTTTTCTAACTCTGTACTTATTTAATTATATAAAACTTTATTTTTCATAGTGTAATAAGATTAGAGGTTTGAATGGATGGATAATATACATATTTGTGTCCGAATTTTAGCCGCTATCCTCTTCGTTTAATGGATTTCCTACACCTCAATCTCAAGATAAGTGAACTGTGGCACACATTATAGGCTGTACTTGTCCGCAAAGGGTTAATAATGTGATAAATCATATTTAACATAATATCATTAATCACTTAATAATAATTGACCCCAAATCCTGCAACCTTGAACATAGTTTTTAGCAAAATTGCTACTTTTGTATTTATTAAACATCTAAAAGTTGGAAAATAAACAATAAGACATTGGACCTTAAATAACATCACTTTGTTTTCTTTTCTCTTCTGTTTTTATTTTTACATTTTTAACGTAGGACTACATTACTCCCATTGGGGTCTCAGGAAGGAAATTGATTCTCATGCGATAAAGGGTAACAACAGAAGTTACAAAAAAATTTACTTAAACTTAAAAACTTACGAGAAACAAAAGATTCACGCGAGTAAAGTAGTCCTACGCTTTTAACATCAGCGGATGTTTGAAAAAACAGCCTCCCGTCATTTTTTTTATTATTAAATTTTGGAGAAGTTTTGAAAGAGACATTGCCACTTCAGTTTTCTTATTAATGTTGTGCACACATGAGAGTTTTCAAGAATCATTCTCAAATGCTCGGTTTTTTTTTTTTTTTTTTTTTTTTTTTGAGACAGCACATAGCAATTAAAAATATCTTTAGGTTTTTTATTTTGTAGATAGTTCATCTACTATTCTTTAATACTTTGTTTAAACTTATGCATTTTCCTTACTTATGTAAATACCCAATGTATTTGAGTGGCACTTTTTGAACAGCAACATATAAATGAAAATCAAATAATATTTTGACTACTTTACCTGTGGCCAAGATCTTTGAAAACTGATCTTGAAATGAAGTCTTGCTGCATGATCATGCTAATGGAAAGATTTGTTTCAGGTATTGAAGGAATGATTGTCATTGTCAAAAGATTAAAACCTAGCATTACTTTAGCCCAACAAGAAATTATTATGGAATGTCTACAGTTACCTGATGAAACACTGAAGTTAAAGGTAAAATGGTGTTGTTTCTTGTTTTTTAAGCTTTAAATTTCTTTTTATTGCTTTCTAAAATTTTTCTAATTGAAAATATTTTTCTATGAATTCCATACCAAAGTTAATATTTTTGTGTATGAGACCCAGTTCATGTATCATTAATATAATTACAGAATACCGTAATTTTAGACTCTGGAGCTTTTATTTCACTTGGCAAATCCTTCTAATGTTCAAGCCATTTGCAAAAAACTCATGGAATTCCTAATTGCTTCTACAAATGTTGACAAGAAGAAGGAGTTAGCACTGAAAATACTTCAGTTATCTGAAAAGTATCCTTCTACATTGTGCTTATATTTAAGAAAAATTATAGTGCTTTTATATAAAAAAATTGAGTGTTCTTTTCACTATTAAATAGCAGGCAAAATATACATCGTTTACCATAATCTCAAGGCTTGGAATTTAAGATTTCTCACTAACTCCGCTGTATAATGTAATTGTATTTTGTAAACTTGGCAACAGTTACGGTAGCAAAAATGTAACATTTTGCATTAAAATTTATGCTTGGAGGCAACTGTCAAGTTAAAGTAAAATACCAATTTGTTTAATTATTAAAATATTTCTACTAATTTTAGATTAATTTAAATGTTTGAATTAAGGAATTTTTTGAGAATATTTAAATTGTTGTTGGCATATCAGTTTGAGCCAAAGGTGATACAAAAATTTAGTAATATATTTTACATTACAGGTTAAATGATACATTTTTTTTTTCAATCAATAAGGACGATATGTATCCTCTGTTGTTGTACAGAAAAAAATGTTGAATATTACTTATTGTGGCACAATAATTCTGAAAGGGCATAAAAGTGAATTCCATGGTGTTATTTTGTTCACTTTTAGAAAGATTTTCACCAAAATTAAATTTTAGTGAAATTTTGCATGATTTTCTTTTTTTTTTTTTTTTGCATCGCAACACAGAAACGAACAGAACCTTGTCATGAAATTCAAATCCTAGTTTTTTCAATGAAACCAACTGCTATGTTGTGTTTCTTAAAATAGTTACTGAGTCAAGGCAAACAAGCTTATTGCTTTTTTACTTTATTTATGATATTCATTTTCAAATCCATATGACAACCTTTTTAGAAACTTTAATATGTTTATTTTGTTCAAAAAAGTAGTGTATATTGCTTAGCAATTTTAAATTTCATTTGTGTCACAATTGTACAATTATCATTAATTAATACAAATGCACTAACATTTAAAGCTTATGAACTGCGAGTTTTAAATTGGCGTCGTTTTAAATGAATCATGTACTTTCAATTTCTGTGCTTTTGTAGACCTTAATATTTTATAGATTTAGTGATAAACAAGAATGGTTTATATCTATTTCTTTGTCTGTGCTAATGGAAGCCGGCGAACTTCTACCTACTTCAGAAGTGAACAAAATTATTAACATAATTTCAAAAGGTAGATTTATTCCTAGGTTTTAAATTATTGATGTGAAAAGTGTTTGTAAGGAAAGTTGTTTTTCCTGAAATCATAAACTTGTTCTTTTAAGAAATGTTAATCTTTCTAAAAATGCAAAGCAGCAGCAAATTTAAAATTGAGACAAAATTTCCATTTATTCTTTCTATTACTATAAAATATTATTTCACTATTTTCTTATATTTAATAATGAATCGTAAATATAGTTGATTTGAATAAAATTACAAGCAGTCATTTATTAAAGTTTTCAAACGTAAATCTTCTTTTATTTATTTCATCCAGCAGTAGCAAATGCACAGTGGTCATAAAGTAACAAATGGGTGCAGTGATCAGCAGATGCAAATAAAATTCAAGATATAGGTATATTAATGTATGCATGAACTATATAAAGGAAAGATATATGTAATATAAAAACTAATTCATATAAAATTATTTGATACCCATTATATTAAATTTTAAAAGTGAAATATGAGCTTAACTTAGTTTTAAGAATGAAATGAAGCATTCATTACTGTTATGGATGCTTATATTGTTTAAAATTCACTGTCAGTGGTTAAGTTTTAATTTGATATATCATTAGAAATAGTTCAAATACCATATAGTTATTCATTTTCATATTCCATTTTCTTAATTATATTACATGATTCTTATTTAATTATTCAGAAATGCTCCATTTGTTTGGTTTTGCGAGTAAATTCCAAGTATCATGTAATTGAATGATTTTTTTTACATTTAATGGTACTTACATATAAAATATAAGATTGAATGTTTTATCTTCAGTTGAATATTGTATTGCAAATTGAAGTATCTGGGTATTTTCTGAATCATATTTATAGTTCATGCTTTGAATATGTTTTTGTATTGCAAGTTATATTTTTTAAATATATGTTGTGTCATAAATGCATCTAAATGATTATTGTATAGAGATGTTTGTATATTTTCTTGCAGCTTCTGTATTCAGTAATAAGCTGCATAAATAATTTATGTTCTCATAGTAAGAAATGATCGGGGAATTGATCTTAATGAAATATTTTTTTAACTTTCATGATTTTAGTCATTTAATTATGTTGTATTAGACTTTTATGGCTCACTCGTTCATTCCTTTCAAAACTGCTTTATATATTATTTAGTATATTGAATGGCTTTGAAATTTCTACCAAGATGTTATATATTGCTTTGATTTATTTTTAGGTTGTATTTTACTTTTTAAAAGTGTCATATTAAGATCTTGTGCAACAGTCTTTTTTTGTATTTGTTATGTTTCATAGATGCTGCATTAAAGGACATTGCAAAAAAGTCTTGTTTACAAAAATGCAGAAGAGAGGAGTATCACTCACCTAGCATCATAAAAGTAACTGTATCGGTAAGTATCAAGTCAAATAATATACTTTTTTTCCGATATTCCCATTGTATATTTAATATTAATGTTAATTATTTTTGAACCTCATTTTATATGTCGACGAACATTCAAAACTATAAAACATACAAGATAAATAATCCAGTTTTTTACTCATTTATTGTAGGACTAGAAAAAAATAATATCCTGTGAAAATTAATAATTAATTTGGAAAATAAGTAAAATGTATATTGACAATGCATGGGATGTGAACTGAGGTAATATTTTCACAAGTTGTGTTCTTTTGGTTCCACAATCATTCAGAAATAGCTAGCAAATGATTTTTTTACATCATTCACAGTTGTAATTTACTTTTTGATGCATTTCAAAACTGACATTTATTGATGTTCCAGATACAAATTGTAGAATAAGATAACAAATTGTAATAAAAATTCACCTTTTAAGAAAAAGTTTTTTTATGATTTTTTTGAATGCAGTAAAAATCTTACTTTTATTACCTATGAAATGATTGCAAAATGTATGATTATACGAAGTTTAATATAAATATTTTATCTAAAATATTTAAATAAAAATCTTACTTTTATTACCTGTGAAATGATTATCAAATATATCATTACACAAAGATTAATACAAATACTTCATCCAACATCTTACTAACTGGTACAGTAGCTGGTAGTAATAGGACTAGCATAATCAGTGGCGAATCCAGGGGCTATCGGGCTGCAGCCCCCCAGATCTAAACGAGAATTCTTGAATTTATTTAAAATCACTACAATTGTTTGTTCTTAATTTCCCCTTTAAAAAAATAATAAAAACATGACAACATTGCTTTCTGGCTTGATAGGCTCGAAAATTTTCCTACTTTTCTTGTCATCCACTTGTACTTGTAGCGTTGGCGTGGTCGAAAACATTTTTTTAGTCTAGTTATTTCATTGTATTTTTTATTAAATTAGCAAAAGTATTAAAGTGTTCTTTATGATTCTTTTTGTCAGGTGAGTAAAGTCTGTAAAGTTTAAGTGTTTTGGCTTACATAAGACATGAGGTTTGACATTCGTCACGACAATACAAAATTTTTATCATCTCAGCCCCCCCAGGCCCAAATTCTGGATTCGCCACTGAGCATAATACTAGCCTAATAGTACCAAACTTAAGCAAATATTTTCCTTCTGTAAAGTGAATCTATAGTTGATCCCCTCCTACATGACCCCAGAAGGGATAATGTTGTGAATAACACGGTGAAAGAAGGTGCATTTGTTACTCGGTCTTCAGAATTTCTTTAGCTGGACTCTGTTAGTAAAAAAATTTATTAGAATTTATGTATCATTCGTGATCACAAGAATTTTCGTTTGTCTTAAATGGCACTCTGATTGGGCCTTCCCTGCACGCATTCTAGAATGCCTGGGGTTGTCTCATGACCTGTTCTCTGAACTTCTGCTGGCACATCAATTGGTGTAGGTGACTGGTTTTAAGGATGTGATCTAGTTGAAGCTGATTGTGGAGATAAGTAACTACAATAATAGCAGCTATGATATTTCAAGATCTAAGTTTTGGTTTTGTTTGTAACTTATGTAGGTAAAAAAAAAATCATTTGGTAATTAAATCTTATTAGAGGTTTTGAGGAGTGAAAACTGTGTATTTTCTCTTCCTTCTAACCAAAATGTATTTAAATACTGGTTAGAAAATGATTGATAACTTTTCTTTTATTACTTTAATATTGAAAACTGCTGCCTGTGTTTGAGCTGTAATTTAATTGCATCTACTGTAGCATATTTAATGAGCAATTTTTAGTGCTGATTTTTTTATGGATACACAAAAATGATTAATAAATAATTTATCTCTACTTATGTTTTCTTATTATCACTTTTAACCTTGGAATATTTATATATTAAAACACTTCAATGGCTTTTAAAAAAAATTATTTTACTCTTTATTTCAATGGCTTAAAACTTTATATTTAAAAATATTTAGGTCATATCTACTTTAGATGAATTTCAAGAAATTTTACCAGTCCTATTATCATTTTCTGATGAAGAATCATCTACTTGGATTTTGGTTTCATTAACAGAAATTCTTTTGAAATCTAAAGAAATATCTCCCAGTTTTATTGCATTTTTGAAAACTTTGGAAATTAAGAATGAGTATCCATCTGAGGTAAGAAATTTTCTGTATAGTATATACGTTTCTGAAACAAATGAAACAAGCATTGCATATCTGAAATTTTGTATTATATTTGTGTAAAAGAAGATGGCTTGCAAAAAGTTGTAAAATATTTTTAGTTATGGCGCTGATTAATTTGTTTTCCCTTGACAATTCAAAATGGATGGTTGTTGATTTTAATTTGACAGTTCTAAATACCATTCACAGAAAGTTATAGATATATTAAGATTACGGGGAAAAAATACAGTTGGTATTAATAATGGGCAGTTATTAGTAATACTAACCACAGTCAATGTGTTAATTGGTTATTAACTGATTAATTTGGGAGTGACATTTTAATTATCTAAGTAATAAACAAATTTTCTTGAATGCGAAAATTTCAGCTCATAAGAGAATTATTTGTTTCTTTATTTGTTCTTTGGTCTGAGAAATATTGTGGCCAACTATAATTTGAAAATCGGTTTTTTAAAAATGGTTAAACTACTGAGTTTATTTACATAAATGTTTGATTGAAAATAACAAGTTTTTTGTTCCTTATTTACATTCAATAATTTTAATTTCAGGTTTTGAAGCAATTATTACAAATTGTTGAATGCCTTGGTCAGCTTCCAGGTGTTGATTTAAATGAAGAAGTGAGGTTTCTCTACATTTTTGTTTCTTTGTACTTTGTTTAAAAATATACAAAACTATTATAATTTATAAAATTTTTAGACTTTTTTCCCCATCAAAAAGCTAAATCCAGTTGCATTTTTCTGTTGCTAACATGAGAAAACACAGAACTTGCAATGAAGTAATAAATACCTAGTGTGTCAGTTTTTTTATAATACAAGAGATAACTTGATACATAGATAACTTGGATCTTTTTTCCTTACTGCAATATTCTTTTAATTTTCATTGCAATGTTTTTTGCTTATTATTCATAAGACTTTATTGTCTTTGCCTGTTGTTAATTTATAAGTCCTTATTTTTTTTAAAAAAATAATTGTTAGGTTATATAAAACTTTTTAAATATTGTGGAACTTGGATAATAGCCCCCCCCCAAAAAAAAATAAATAAAAAATCAGTGTATCCAAAAATTCAAATTAAACGAAACTGGGTCCGGTTAACATTATGTTAAATTTGAATTTCAAAAGACCAGAAAAAAATACGAATTAAAAAGTTTGTTTTACTATCTCTATTTTCAATCATGCATATATACAACTACTCCAAGCGTTCAATATTAATTTTGTTCACCTTCTTGCTTCACATTACCTAATTAACATTTTTATTGAAGAATTTTCTTACAAATGTATTTTCTTTTGCCATTAAAAATATATAAAATTAAAAATTAATTTCCTAATTTTTATGAAAATGTAATTTGATTTAATCTACTTGACTTAAAAAGATAATTTAATTAGAATGCTTCTTTAACTATGACACTGTGATTTTTAAATGTTCTTACTGTTACTATTGAATTCCTTAACTAAGTTTATGCTTATCTCCCATTTTATGTTCATAGGTAGATCCTTCACTAACATTCTTAGACAGCTTTGTTGTTGAAGCCCTTGAAAATAGCAGATCTTGTTATTTGCCTTCATCGTGTCGTGTTGCAGCTTTATCTGTGGATGAATGTGAGTTAAATATCATTTAGTAAGATTATAATAAGATTCTTTTGGTAAACATTTTAATATGTTTCCAACACCTGAGCTCCAAAAAGATGTAAGTAGATCTGGTTTGTGCCATAAGTCAAACATTTTCATGATGTTTGGGTTTGGAGAGAAGAGTGCTTGTTGAGGTGTTGTTTTGATGATTTGACCAAGGTTCAAAATGAGAAGATCTATATTAAATTAGTCCCTATCAGCTTGAAAATGAAATGTTAATGTAACAGATCAAATCAAACCATAAACCTGTTCACAGTTTTTACCTATTGAGATACTAATAGATAAAAATTAAAAGAAATCTGTTTTGTAAATTAGAAATGAGAAACGAATTTTGATGCATTTCAGTGTTTGGTTTCAAATAAGAGGTTTTAATAAATTTAGGTTTTGGAACTTGCATAGTTTGATTTTATGAGAGATGAAATTTCTTGAAATTCAAATGAAGAAAAATTAAGTTTTCAGTCCCACATCATCATTTCCTACAGTTATATTTAATTTTGTAGAATCTTGAGCTAAATGAAGTACAAGAAAATGACAGTAGAACCCCGGGAATCCGAACTAATTGGGGATGACCGGGATTCTACTAGGGATGTAACGAATGGTGATTTGGCTGAATACCGAATATTCAGCAGCCAAATTTCAAATTTTTAAAAACATTTCACATTTAATTGTGAATGAAATATTTTTACAATTTTAAATGAAAAAAAAAATTCAGATTAAATAAAATTGAGCTTTCATTATTTGTGTATTTAAAAAATGTTAATATCTTTATGTATATTTATAATATTTTAAATACCTTAATCCCAATAATCAGAAATGAGAAACTCTTTTCATGCTGCAATTGCTTCATAGAAATAAAAGAGTCATCATTGCAGAACATGACAATGACAAAAACAGAAGAAAATTGATAGAATAATTTAAAATTACTAGAAGTAAATTCCTATTTTGAGAAAGAAATTCTAATAGGTAAGATGGAGTGTCCACTTAATTGGTGGCGGAAAAAATGCAGAAAAATTTCCAAAGTTCGCAAATTAAGCAAGAAAATATCTTTCAGCACCTGCAAGCATTATATAGTGACTATTTATTTTTGATGCTGGTAACATATATGAAACCAAATGGAACAGACTTCTATAAATGATATGCAACATTATTAAATATTCATTGCCAAATATTTGTTACATCCCTAGATTCTACTCCGGATTCGGATTCTCCCGGGTTCGGATTCCGAGAAATTTGGTAAAATAATCTTGATATACAAATGCAGTAGAGTATTGACTCTGGGTGCTCTGTAAAGGCATGCGGAAAGACATTCGTCAATCTGCATGGTACAATGGCAAAGAAGTTGAGGGTAAAAGGAAGATATCTGAGTTTATTTCTACTAATTAAGGTGCTGTATCCATTCTTAAAGACCAATTCAGGACATTCATGGACAAAGTGGACAAAAAATTTTTAATCACTAATAAATATTTAATATATTTTCTTAGTGGGCATGGTCTGGCCTATTTACATAGATTCCATGTATTGAATTCTCCAAGTTGTTCTTGTGGTCAGGTGGGCGATGCAGATCATTATATATTTGACTGCACGCTCACCAAAGAATTCCACCTCAAGAAGCCCGTAGAGCAAAATAAAAGGATATGTTTTAAAAATTTAATGCATAATAAAATTGCAATAAATAAATTAATGAAAGCATATACTATTGGCAACAACATTTGTGATTCACTAAAGACCCCGGAGTGAAATTGCTTTTAAATGATTTTAAGATATCTTTACTCTTTTACCACAACACCACTGATAAAAAAAATTTAAGTGGGTTGTCCCTGCGCCCTACCCTAAGTTTTTAGCACTTTATTTACGTAGTTAATTTTAACTGATTATATTGTTTTTAGGTTAATCCTGGACTTATTAAAATGTTTCAGTGTCCTACATTTTATTGAGCATTCACCCTTGGGGAATCCTAATCGGTGGCCTTGTTTTTGCTCTTCTTGTTTTCAGGGATTTGATATTTCTGTTCTTGTATTTTTACTGTTTGACTGACGTGTGCTTAGATGGATTTTATTATTTTCTAGACTGGTGAGAGACCATGGGGTCTGTTTTTGATGCTGTTTTGTGGGTTTTTAATGATATTTTAAATTATTATTGCCTCCTTCTTTTTACTGGCGTCTTGTACTGCGCTTACGCTTTTGTTTTGCTCATTTGGATGCATACTGGGGGTTCCTCCTTTTGAGTGTTTTAAATATTTTTAATTTCGGTTCCAGATCTGGTGATAAAAATAAATCAGAATTCAATTAATTTATGGTTCTCTCCAAGTGTAATATTGATTCAGTGGCATACTTTTAATTTCTTTTCTTTCTCTTGTATGTTTTAGGTTACTTTATTTATTTTGTTGTTGTCCCTTTTTTGAATGTTTGTAACATTCTGTGCTGTGTTTGTCATGATTTTGTGTGTCATGTCATATTGATATTTTTGTATTGCTTTTATATTTCCCCACCGGTCTGCTAAAGGCCTTACACCCTTTCGGGTAGGCCGGACCGGTGTGGGTTTTAAATAAAAAAAAAAAAGACCAATTCAAATACTTCTTTTAAGTTAGGAATAAACATAGCTAATGTTTCTGGTTCATTATTCTTATTTTTGCTTAATTTTTCATTAAAAGTCTTCAGAAAATTAAAATAAGATGTTCCGATCATCTGAAATTTCGGATTCCTGGGGTTCGGATTCCCTGGGTTCTACTGTATATATGATTTTTTTCCTTTTTTTTTCCTTTTTAAATAAGACTTTTTAAGTGTAATTTTTCTTTTTAGCTGCAGCTGAATTCAGAAATGATAGTCTTGATTACAGTGAAGTGTCTTTTGTTCATGATTCTGTCTACAGTCCATCTCAAAAGTCGCCAACTTATAGTGAATTTAGTTCTCCTAGTACTTCTTTTCAAAGTTTGTAAGTATGCTGTATTTGTACATTTTTCTGTTATCTGGTATATAAATTTGGACTGATGCAGTTTTTCTGCATATTGCCATTAAAAATTTGCTAATAATTTGCCCGTGGTCACATTAATTTTTTCAAATATTTATCCATTTACACTCTAAGCTGTCTGCAGCCAATCCCAGTTGCTCTGTTGCCTTCTATTTATCTATATGTTCTTGAAAGATAATGGAAGGGAAATTCACTTATAAAAGAACAGTTCAAAAACCATAATTAGACCATTTTACAATTTTCCAAAACATTTTTTCACCTCTATTTTTCAAACATGTCTTGTCATTCTCACTTTGGCAAATATCATATTATAGTTTATGTATTTATCATTTAGTTTTATACTTGTTCAGCATTTTTTCTGTATCTTATACTCAATCTCAAAAGAGTATTTTAGATCACAGTTTAATATTTGGGAAGAATTAAATTAAATTGTTAAGTAATATTAATGTTGATCTTCCGTAAGCAGACTTTGATACAAATTTCCTTCCATACATTCAAGCATAATTTGAGGGAAATGGATCTACTACCTTTTGCAATAATTCTTTTGGATAAATGACTTTTTGTAAACAATATGTATGTGAATTAAATAGATAATTTTATCTTTTTGGAATTTTGGTTATATTTATTTGGGTTTTAATTATTAAACTTACTTTATGATTTTATTCTGAAAAATTATATGAACAATTATTTTAATGTTAAAACTTGCTGTGTCTTTTTCACATTATACACATTTAGCATCTCTGTTATTATATATTTTTATGTCATGCCATACATATCATTGTGTTTCATGTAATATTTTGTCAGATATAATATATTTTATGTAAATCAAAAAGTTAGCCCATTTTTTCAAGTGAAAAAGTTATGTTTTCAGTTTATTGATGTAGTTTAAAATCTGAAAACTAACACCAAGTCAAAATTATATTCATATGGTATTGTACTATCAGTATTTTTAATATCAGTTTTAATCTTTAGAAATGAAGCTTCAGTCAATTAACTATAAATTTGTGCACAGAGATAATTATTTAATAAAATCATGAATTAGATATTTTCAGTTTCAACAACTAGAAATTTACACACAGAGATAATCTATACTTATAACAGGCAATGTTTGTGTGTCTGCGATGTCCAGACGAATCTATCGCACTTACAGCCATGAAATTTGGCATACAGGTAGTTGTAATGGTGTCTCAATGCACCTCGAAGCCGAAATTTTAAATTTAATCTAGAAAATTTTTTATTTAATGTTTTGTGTTGTTTTGGTTGATTTTTCGCACTAATTTCTTAATAGAATGGTTTTGAATAATTGTATGAAAAAATAGATAAACCATTGGAAAGAGCAGATGATTTCCATTCTAATGAAGTTAGTTTCGAATTTCTAACGTAATTTACTGAATTTTGGGAATTTTTTTAAAAATAGTCACTTTTCAAAAATAAAATTTTCTGGAATCCTTAAAATTCTTGCATCCGATGTTCTAATAAAGATATCATTTTGAAAATTTTTCAGCTTATAACTGCAACGGTTCTGTCGGATTTAAAACAAGAATGGTTAAAATATCTTTTTTCGTTTTTTTTTTAATTAATTTTTTCCTGGTAGTTGAACGATATTTTTCCTCTAGGGAAGCTTCCGACCGTGACAGCTCTCAGGAACGTTGCGGGCAATTTCATTGGCTGACGGGCCAGGGTGACGTCATTACTTTCACGTTCTGCGAGGAGATGATTTATTTACTCGATGACGTCAATTATTATTTTTAAGCGTGTCTTAACTTATTTCTTTGTCTTTCATACTTTGCTTGCGGTGTAATAAATATCAGATTGTAATTTTTTAACATTGTTTGGATTTAACGGTACTCGGTCAAGAGGAAAAGAGGCGGACCAACTCAATAATATATATATTTCTGTTTTGATTTCGTTTTTAAAACTTTCATTTATGTAATTGTATGTGGGCTTTTTTTTTATTTTGTCGAAGTCCCGATTCCACGGGCAACGCCGTGCGCGTACTGCTAGTTATTTTATAAAATCGTGAAATACATATTTTCAATTACAAGCAACTACAAATTTGCACACAGAGATAATTATTTAATAAAATCACAAATTACATATTTTCAATTTCAAACAACTAGAAATGTGCACACAGAGATAATTATTTAATAAATCATTAATTACATGTTTTGAATTTCAAACAACTACAATTTGCACACAGATAATTATTTAATAAAGTCATGAATTACATATTTTTAGTTTCTAAAATCTAAAAACTTACACACGAAAAGCATTTTAATACAATTATGGGCCAAATACAAAAATGAAGAACATGAAAAGATTACAATCATTATCAGTATAAAAGTGTTAATACATTATCATTAAAATATAGTTATTAATTTAAAATTGAATTATTTAATTTCATCATCATTATTAAAATACATACTATCAAATATCAGTAGAATTTATGCAATCAGTACATCATTTTTAGTCGGTCCAGTGTAGATAATCGAATTTATCAAAATTGGCTTGTTTAGCTTTTGCCGCAAGTTAGTTTTAATCCTAATCCACTCCTCAGTAAAGGGACTTGTCCATCCAAAGCTAGATGCAGGTGTATAGTAAAATGTTGAATCCTGCAATGGTCTAAATATAAGAAAAGCAGAATCTTCATGTTGATGTTGATTGTCACATATAACTGTGATGGTGTTATCCTAGTGCATTCTGTGTTCCAAGGGCAAGCTGTCAATCACAGTATTACTTCCTGTTGAAGCATATCTCATGAACAATGTTCTGAAAAAAGCAATGACACTTTCTGCAAAACCCTCCCATCATCCTTCATGACAATGCTAATTTGCATGTAGCGTAACCTGTGACTAATTTGCTTGCTTTCAGGGGTTGGGAATGGCTCTACTAACCTTTGCAATCCTTGGATTTAAAACATTTTTAATGAAAGTACACACAAACGCTGAATCAAGCAGCAAATACAGAATTCTTTCAAAGGATGAAACAAATGAATTAATTTTTTTAATTTGAATGAGATGAAATAAAAATTGTAAAATAATATTGTAAAGTAATAACAACAAATTTATGTTTAAAATAAGCAATATTAATCATTATATGATAGTCATTATGCAGTTTGATTTTAAGGAATGGTAAGGAATAGATTCGCCATTTGTAATTTCACCTTGCTGTAATTTAATTTAGTTTTTAAATGAATTTAAATAACAGCAAATGAGGTGTATGTTAAATCTAAAATTTGAGAATTCAAGAAGCATTTTTCAAGTTATAGGAATTGAATTGTAGGAATGCCATTGCTTTTTTCATCAGTAACTAGGCCGTGTAGGTGAAGTGCCTTGTGAGTCCATGGATTCCACCTAAATGCTCCCTATCATAGTACATTTCTTTCCCTTCAAAATTTCATTGATGCAGGCAAAGGAACTTTAAAATATCAACACAAAATATGATTAGTCAAAGAAATTGAACAAAATGCTCAAAGGTAAATCAGTCAAGAACAGTTCAATTTTTTTTTGATTTTTGATACATATCCAATTTGATTGAAATATGCAGATATGATTAAGCATTCTATTATATATAAAAGGAAAATTTTCCATTTATAGAACTGCGGAGAAAGACTTGCAGCCTCCTTTTACAACAAAATCACAAAATGTATGGACAGAAGAAGGCCGCAACAGTATAAAAAATAAGCACGGCAGTTCATCAGAAGTTGATGCAGCTAAGTCTACAGATGTATGTCTTTTTTTCTCTACTCATATTTTTACAAATAATCTTTAAATCCTTGAATAAGGATTTTTTTTTTACAAAATTTTTATTTATTTCAGAAAAAACAAGGTGATGATCTTAAGAACCTTTTTGCTGGGGTGTCTTGAATTTAGAATATTTGGATATTAAAAAATTATGAAAGAAAATAGATGTTTATGAGCTCATGTTGTTGTGATACTGATTTCTGAATAAAAATATTTTAACATTTGTTATGTTATAGTCTATGTTAATGTCTTCTATATGTACATGACTTGAATAAAATAAGAAAATTTAGAAACTTTATATGAACCTACTGAAAGTCCTGCATTCTGTAATTAATGTTTAGGATTTTTCCAGCCATTTTTAGTCTTCAAGATAAATTTTGATTTTAATGGTTTGCATGTATATGAACTCAATGATAAATGACTTTAATTTTTTTTAGTTTTATAAAGGTTAGTTGAGATGATTAGAGAACACTTTAAATTCTGTAGAAAAATTGAAAACAGAATGAAGAGATTTATTATTATTGTTATTATATTTTATAATATAATGTTATTAAATAAATGCAGTATACCAGGAAAAACAGTCACTTGATGTCTGTAACTCTTTTAAAGAGTATTAATGTTCATTTTATCTAAATGAAAGTATTTAATCCTTTCCAGCTCAAATTATTATTTGTTAGTAAAAAGAATTAAAAATATATCCAACAATGAAATCATTGCTTAACAAGCAACACCACCTGTCTCAGTTCTACAAGAGGAAGGAGAGGAAAAAAAAAAAAAAACTTTTTGCAACTAATAACCGATATTTCTGATTCTTTTTTTTTCACATCTGGTATGAATATGAAGCCATATGTTTGTTCCAGAAGTGGGAAAACAAAATAACACAGAAATATTCGTTATTGGTTACAAAAAAACTAAAAATTAAATAAATAAATAAAAATAAAATAAATCAGTTTCTTGTAAAATTTGGAAAACTGAGGTAGGTGGTATTGCTTGTTAAGCTATAAAATCTTCATGTTTAAAATTATCATTTATTCCAAATTAATTAATTTGAATTATTCATCCTAATCATTTATATCCTGATCATGTTGCCATCTTCTCTCTATCACAAATGGCATCACAGGCCTTGAAAGGGTTATAGAATTTAAAATACAATTTTTATAATGATTATTTTCAATACAACTGATTCATGGACTTTCAGTAGACTATTGATGAAAGAATACCCCAGCAATCAAAGTTAAATAAAAAAAAAAAAAATGAATATGGAAACTATTAGCAACAAATACATAACCAAGCTCTATTGAATTTTTCTTTGAGTTTGCTGCTCTCTCATGTTTGCCTGAAGTAACGTTCCAGATTAATAAATGGAGCCCCAAAGAGTATCGTCACGACAAAAGCAATCATGTATGTAACAAATACAAATCCAAAATTCAGTATCACCTGGAAAAGAAAAATGATAAAAGTATAAATAGACTGTGGCATTGGTTCCCAAAGTGTGAACTGCAGCCTTCTGAGGAGTCTCTACTTCTTCCAGAGGTGCCACGAAATATATAATTCAAAATTTTCTTTACATATTTAATTCAATTTTGTATGTCTTGTCATTTTTGCCACTGGCTGCGACTGGGACCCAAAACCCGGGGGGGGGGGGCATTTATAGACACCTAAAAGTACCTTGGATTATAGGGAGTACACGATAAAATTCAAAAATTTAGTTACAAAATTAGCTAAGTTTTTCTTGACACTATATATATATATATGTGTAATTCTTAGTTTTCAGCAGCTAAAATGAAATTTTTCCAGCCAGAAGTAGGGGGGGGGCAACCCCCTATTTGCTGCCACTTATTTTTGCGTTACACTTATCATAGCTTATCACTTGGAATGAGAAGTATAGTTTTAAAACAATAATATCGATAATTTTGCGTGGATTCAAGATCCATTTCATGCCACTGCTAAATCTGTATTTACTGCTGTAGAAGGAGAGCATCTGATTAAGTTTTCTTTTGACAATTCATTAAAAACAAAATTCAACCGCATGGTATTAACTGAATTTTGGTTATCAGCAAAAGATGAATATCAATTCCGAAGTGCTTAAGCTCGAAGAAATTTAATCCAGTTTGCTACTTCTTATTTGTGCAAAGCAGAAATATAGATGCCCCGGGCATCACTCTTAGGGGGCGAAATAGAGGCAAAATATTACTGCGTTTATGTCGGTTTTTAAAATCAAATATGAAGAAGGATGCGAAAAAATATCACCATGTCCTGTGGCCCATTCACCCTTGCTAATCCACTGAGGGAAGGAAAAATCACATTATGCCTGGTTTCACTTACCCTCGTTAACTCCTTACCTTGATTCCTACTTAAAAGGGCATCTCAAATATGGGGATGAGAACCTGCCATATAAGTAAGCAGTCTCGCTTACCGATGGGATTTAGCAATGGCGGGGGTTGTATTACCCCCCGCAGATAACTGTCTGAGGGGTTATTGCATGAGCCGTTTGTAATGGGAGCTATTATGCGGGGTCACAGTGTACGATTATTTGTCACGGCGGCCTGGTGGTTCATGTTGGATCCACGTCCCTAGGCTGGTTGGAGTAATTGGTTTGTGACTATCCTCGCTACGCCACTGGATGCTGACCAGACTACGGAGAGAAGGAGTTAGTTATTTTAATCTCCAATGCCAGTGTTTTTTTCTTGCATTGGCGTAATGACTGGGAGGAAAGGACCGTATGGGCAGATCGGACACCAGTCTTAGAGGATAATGGAGGCAAAATGCAGATGCTTATTTATCACATTTTTAAGCTAAATATGATGAGGAGGGCGTTACCCTCGCAACGCCACTGCCCTATAAGTAAATAATTTAGTGACCTGCAACAGAATTCCCGAGGGAAATAAATAATCATACAACATAACTTCACAGGTTTTTTTAATCATTATTTTTTTTTTTTTAAGATTTACTCTTTTTAAGAGTTTTTGAAATATTGTATGGCATTTAACTGCATTTGAGGAATTCAACGTATTAACTGTGTTGTGATAATAGTTTGAATATACAATAAGAAGTAAGGAAACTAATACTAACCAATGACAAGTGTGAATATTGGAAAGGTGCCCTTAGTGACAAGAAGTAGGCTTCCATCAGTATGGGATGCAATAAATAGGCACTGTAGGAGAGACGGCTTAAAGGTACTAATATTCTGGCTGATAGCATTCTGTTGAAGAAACCTAAAATACACACACACAATTGTAGGCAAATCAATGAAGAAGAGATATATTTATGTAGTATATGGTTTAAAACTATGCTCGCCACTTTTGTTGGAAAATTTGAAATACATGCACATACACAAGGAAACGATCTCCCAAGAATACAAGATAAAGATTTAATATATCCAACTCATATGCTTACGTGCAAGTTCTGCATATTGTGTTTAAGGAAATTGCCATAGTTGCCTTAGGAAGTTATCTGATTCCGAAACTATATGCAGCGATTTTTCCACTGCGGAAATTTTTTTCGCGAGCCAAAACTTTGAAAATATGTACGGAAATGAAAAATAATTAATTATAAATAGAAATTTAATTGAAAAAGTTTTTTATATTGAATAAATTTGAATGAAATTCCTTGCAATCCAAAGGATTTTTTCGATAATTTTTAGTTATAAATGATAATGAGAAATTTTCCGTGATACAAATGTTTTCATAATTTTCGCGACACCCAATATTCTGTACCACCTTCTTTAGGATCATAATTCATAGTTTAAGAAGCACGGATTTCAAATAAAATACGGTTTGCTTCAGGGAACGGAATTTCTGAAAGAATATTGATAAGTGTGTTCCCATTTTAAAATATCCCAATGCACCTTTAGATAGATGTAATAAGAATAAATTACTCTTTTTTTTTTTTTTCATCTTGACAATTCTCGTTACTGCAGACTACATCAGAACTTGAAGTCTACTTTTTAATATTAAAAAAATAATAAAATATTTTCTGATGCACACAATATGAATCAGGATATGTAGCTGTTTTGATTTCAAAGGGTTAAACTTTTTTAAATCGTCATACAAGGATCAAGGTCAAAGTTTTTAATCTTTTTTGCTGGAAAGAAAACCAGAAGAATGGGTTTTATTTTTAAGTAATTTTTAATGATACTGATAAATGGTATTCGCTTATTCTTATTTTCATATTAATTTATACTATAATATTTTTTCCTGTTAATTGATAAGAAAATTATTTTATACTGTCATTTTATTGTTCAACTGCAGCTGTGTGAATCTTTATAAATGTGGTAAGGAATACAGGAAATGGAAAACAAATTTTGAGTTTTAATTTTTCATTAAAATGAATTTAAAATACTTACCTATTAGAAGAGAAAAAATGTTTTAAGTTTATTCATTAAATATAAAATTATTCAAAGTTAATGGAAAAAGTTTTTATTTTTGTCTAAGTGGTACAAATATGCATCGCTGCGCAGTGAAGGATTGGTTAAAAGTTACAGCACCACCAAGATTATATAACACGAGCCGCCACTGGTCTGGAGTCTGCAATTCTCTTCCTGGTGCTCTCTGAAAGCAGTTACTTGTTGATGTGTCGAAAATTAGCAATGAAAAGAGTATGGGCCAACACTAGGAACTCATGATGAAGTCTAAATGAAATGCGATATTTTGAATGATTGGCAGAACCAACAAATTCCTTGAAACTTGCGAAATGTGATTTCACTTGTCTGCTCTCAGTATGTCCAAAACAGACCAGGAAGAAGAAAACCGAAATCGAACCGGATTTAATTTAAAGCGGGACATTCATCACTGTTCCAATCCACTTTTTTTGGAACACATGAAGCCAAACCCATTCGTCAATGTGAAATCCCGATGATAATTGGCGTAGACTGAGGGAGAAATTGGAATTCCAATGTTTTTGGATTTCCATTCATTCCGTTCTGCCTTAAAAGTGAAATATGATCATTCGAGGCGGGCGATAAATCATCCGTGTGTGGGGGGAATGTGTGTGGGAGTCAAGCTGGAGAAATCAGGAGGGGGGAGTATGGGTGGGAATCAGTCTGGCAGGAGGAGGAGTAGGGGATCGGAGCAGCCGGTAGTGCTCTTTGGAGCATTCGTGAATCCTCCACCTAAATCTATCGACTTGAATGGGTGGAAAACAAACCGGCTGTTGGCCCAAATGGAGTAAAAGAGCCTCGGCGCCGTGAGACTGACAGCCTCTGCGACTTCTCTGTTTCGACGGGAGAGCCACATGCTAGCCTAAGATAACTCGCGATTCTTAGATTCCTTTACATAAATTTGGCAGTCAGTGTATAAAGCATTGAAAATGTGTGGCCGCAAAATGATAGATCTCCGACATTTATTTGAAAAAAACCCAGCGGAAGTGTTCTTCCCTCGACTTTTGCTAAGACAATATGGCGCGTTTTTGTGTTTCTTAGTACAGTGAAGAAAACCGAGTATGTATTTTGGGTGCCTTTCTTTCTACCGATTGGGTCCAAAATTTGATACAAATCTAGAATTTTGTTGGCAAGATCCAGTACCGAATCTCATTTGTCAAAGTCATTGCGTTTCCGAGTTGTCGCGTTCAGATGCAAGCAAATATACAGACAGACAGACGGTCAACCCTTTGACGGAAGTGGTCCAAAATTTAATAAACATCTACAATTATAATGATTATCCACTTAGCTATTTGCGTTTTTGAGTTATCTTGTTTAAATGGACATGGACGGAATTACAGACAGACTTTCTGCTGATGGATTTCGTCCAAAATTTGATAGAAATCTGAAATTTTGGTGTAAAGGCCACAGACCAAATTTGATGCCTGTAATTCTCTGCATTTTTTATTTATCTTTTTAGTTATAGGTATTTTTGAGTTATAAGTCCAAAAATGTTTTTTTTTTTTTTTTTCAAACTCGGCAAGGTCAACAAATCTCGAGATCGAATTGTTTGACAATTACATTACTTTCTCTTTGTGTACGTCATTCATGAGAAGGTAAAAATAGGACGTAGAAAAAGCAGTTTTTATACTTGTGCGTCTACTGTTTATCATTAACCTTAATTTTTTGATGATTTCATTAAAACTTAAGGAACTTCTTAAAATATTGTTTTTAAAATTTTAGAAACAATTTACCGAATTAAAAGAAATTGCTTTACAAGTGCAAGGAAAATACAAACCTAATTTTCCAGTAGCACAGTGATACACGAACCATGCGAAGCTCAATGAAAACAGTAGATGATGCAAAGCGTTGTAGAAACTGGCGAATAAAGTAGTCCGAAGCGTTTGTCCAAAAAAGTTTAGTCCGAAGACGCAAAGGGAGGAAAATGTGGCCGCTAAAATCGCTCCCATACAAAAAAGAATCTGTTCAAGCAAAATAAAATATAAATAAATTGTGAAAATTCGATTACTTTATATTAGTTTCATACATAAGCTCTTTTATTACTTTATGTTAGTTTCACTTGAAGCTTTTTTTAAAGCTTGGAAATAATGCAGTATTAAATTACGGGGACTTTTTTATAGTTTCAGATTCCTTTCTTTTTTGTAAAAAAAATGCACAACTAAATTCAAATTTTTAACTGAGAATTGTTAAGAAATATAATAAAATGTCTAATTTAGGCAGACAAAGATCAAATTATTTAAAATTAATTATATTTTTATGCTATTTTGTAAATTTTCAAAAACCTTCGATAAAATTAATTAAAAAATTAAATTTATGCAAATTTTAAATTGAATTTTTACATATTAAAGAAGAAGAAACATGTTTTTCTGTTTAAAAACTTAATTTTCCTCTAAATTGTCCGGGTACCTTTGGAAGTGACTGTACTTCACAAGTGCAAATGTTTTTTTACACTTTCATTTAACTTGACTTGTTTAATGTTTGTAAAGATGGAATTTTATATTAATCGACATTTCATTCAGTTTCTAATGTGCTGGAGATTTCAAATTTTGTAAACTTGTGCATTTTCGATGACAATACACTATTTTAATATTTTCAGGACTTAATTACCAGTTAATCGATTAATTTAATTAATTTTTGATTTCATACCCGTGGTGCCATCTGGTAGTAAATTTGAGAAAAATTCATTAGAAAGACTCCATAATATTTAAAATGAATTATAAATTAAAGACTAGAATGTTGAAATAATTGAAATCGAAGAAAAATTATATTAGAATACTATAAAATATAATTGAAGAAAACTTATATTTTATAGTATTCTAATAAAAATGTGTTTTTAAAACTTTTTTTGTGGAAATATTTGTTATTCATTACATAAACTCTGTATCTGAATCTGATAAATTATATAGTTCAAGTTTTCCAAAGATTTTCATTTATTTTGAAACTCAGTAATAATAATAAACCCTAAAGAGCATTTGGAACCATTTTTTATGTTTCTGAACGTGAAATGAAAATTTTCTTTATAAATGTCATAAAATTGCATAATATAACCAAAAATAGAAACTAATCTTTTACAGAAAATATATTAATTCAGGCTAAGGAATTTATTAAGTTCAATATACAATACAAATAATTCAGTACAAAAATATAGTTATCGAAACAGTTCATTTAGTTTTAAATTCAGTAATTATCTTATTACCTTGTTGTATCGACCTTTGACAACTCTGTCCGTGTTTTTTTTCCTGTTATACAGGAAATATGCCAAAAAAATTCCAATTGCATAAACGTGGTATCTTCCGCATGGATGGATATACAGACCCAGGAAATATTCGCTGAATCTGAAGGGAGAAAGAACAAAATAAGATAAAAAGTACGAAGTGAAAAAGCACGATGATAATAAATGACAATTAAAATTGACGAGGGGATTTTGAAGAGGATCCCCCCACTTCATTTTGATCGTATCGTCTTGGTAGGGGTTTCAAGAGGAAGTTAGTACAAGAAAGTTTCAAGTGGTCTCTTAAGCCGGTCATTCAACACTGCTCCACTCCACTCCACATCATTTCATTTTTTAACTCATCCACTTAAGCTGGACATTCATGATAAGGCTGTTCCAATCCATTTGAAGGGCTTCTTAGCTGACCGTTTCCCATTTTCAGACCGTCAAATTTGGTGGATCATTCACAGGGCGGACCATGCCAACCGCAAACAGTGGCGTACCTACATAAAATGGCGCCCAGGGCAAATACCGAAACTGCGCCCCCTTTTTTCCTTCTGAAATCTGATCCTCATTTTCTTTTCGGAAACTTTATGCCGGGGAGTGCAAAGATTGAAAGCGGAAATCAAGTTAAAAAATAACATATAAAATATTTTTGAGTTGATAGGATTTACACATTACAGATTTTTTTAACAAAATTTCTTTGAATTTTCACAGAAAATTTGGTGCATTTTAACCTTAATCCCTTAAATATAGCTTAAATAAGAAATTCAAAGTTTGTAAGAAACTTTAGATATATTAGAAATTTATAAATAAAAAGGTGCATTCCATTTATCTCTTATTTGAAAAATAATATAAAAATGTGCACAAATCTTTTAATCTATTGAAAAAAAACCCCACACACATATGAATAATAATGGAAAAAATATGTACATTACTTTTTTTCCCATAGTCAGTATATAAAAACTATAAACATTGAAGTAAATGTTTTGCTAATACAGATAAAATCATACAAAAAAACCTTAGTGACTAATATATTTAACAATTTTCACAATATAATTCATTATATAATTTCATATATATCTTTAAATTTATTAATCAAAATTTACAATTAATATATTTAATGTTTTATATAGAATCTTATGACAAAATTAAAATTCATTACATGTAATTAGGGAATACGCTATTGTAGGAAAAAAAAATGCAGATTCAAACTCGAATTAAAATTATTACGTTATTAATTTATTTATGACGTGAAAATATGTACTTCCTTATTATTTTAGTAGACAAGAAATAGAATTATAAAAGTGCAATTTTATAAATTTAGATTCATTCATTTTATACAATGTAAAACTGAAGTTAGCAAAATTGCTATGAGGAATTTCGTATTTTATAATTAAATCAGATTAGAAAATTAACAATGTTTAACTTGATAATAGTATAATAATTTAATTTTTTTCGGATTT
>BGPR01013441.1:0-41754 GCA_013235015.1 Araneus ventricosus
AACACGACGCCATTATTGTATCGAACGAAAACCAACCGAAACGCCGCCATGTTGTGTTGATGCTTGTCAATTTCACATACTATTTTTTATAATCAGGAGTTTTTTTCAGGATTAGATACTTTATGTAGAATCAAGACTTGGGATTATTCCAGTTTAGTGAAGGTTATTGACTGCTTCCTCATTCAAGATTCCTGGAGATGAGAACGGTAAGTTTAAAATGCGTTACAGAATTTTTATGAGATGTTATTTAAATAACTGAAAAACTTCTAATATTTAAAATACTTATTTTCACTTTTTGTATATAAAATAATAAAATTTTGTTTTATTTTTGTGCAGTTGCTGAAGCATATTAAAATGCCTACCATACGGAATAATCTGAGAAAAATGTGCATGAATTCTTTAAATTCTTTGTAGTCCTTTTTTTTTCGACAGATTTATTTCTACATAGTATGACTTGGTAATTAAAATAATTTTAAGAGATATTAATGGAATCCTTGCTTATTACTCTCAGAAAAACTTATTATAATTATTGCTATGATGTATTGTGAACTGTCAAAGTAATTTACAAGTTAAAATTCTTTTATCAGTAATTTAATATTGAAATACAGCTGAAAATCATAAATATTGCATTTATAATTATATTAATTTTGAGTGGTAAGTTTTAGTTGAGTTTTTATAGTATGAAAATTGTTGCTGTTATTTGTGCTCTAAGTTGAAGTAATATTGAGATGTTCTATATTTAGTATGTGTAGTTATATCCGAAGCAAGCTTTTTTACAAATGCCTACTGTGAAATAGAATGAAATTAACTGGTTAAATATTTCTAGTCTGTTTAATGTTTACACTTATTTATTATTATTACATACTGCTTATTAGTGTCTTAGAAATAATTCAGTATCTTAGTATAGCATCCTTATGCAAATTTCAATTCCCTTTTAAGAAGATTCTTATTTTTATTAGTATTTATTTTTAACATCGTTTTCCAGAGGCAAATTAAAATATTCATTCTTATTTGTGTAAATAAAATGTAGGAAATTTGTTTAATAAGCATATTGGCTAATACTAGTTTAATAAAGTTCTCAAAATATTTTGATCTATTTTATTTAACACAGCTTCATATAAGAAAATTAATTGTTAATTGTTATTAATTAATTGTTAATTGTTGGCTGAAGGTGAATATTTTATTCATGATATTCAATGTTTACAATGAAGTGGAGTCTTTAATAAAAATAAATTGGTTTGTGTTATACAAATGGAATCTACTAGAAATTTGTTTCTTTTTCAGGCAGTCTGTCAATGTTGGAGCTGTTTTGTCTTCAGGATGGCTGGTCATATGAAATGCACCAAGATTTTGTGGATATTTGTCTAAAAATGTGTTAAATAATTTATGTTCAAAGGAACTCTCATATTATAGATGAACTACACATTATGATTGATTATTATGAGCAGTTTTCTAGTTAAATTGAGGAAATAAATTTTGGAACTTCTCTGTGTATCTTACAATGAGTCGGTTTCTAAGTTGGTTTCTAAGTTATCGTTACACTCTTTATGCTAACAATATTTTATTTTAAAAAATTACATTCTTTTATTTTTCTTTAAATGACTGCAATTTTTTTAAATGCTGGATGCATGTGCATTATCCAACTTCAGTTCTTTGAGAAAAAAGAATTATTTTGTGTTATAAGCTCTGTGGTCTCGGATAATTAAAAAATAATTGTTGATATATCTTATTATTAAATATCTTGAAAATTGTTTTTGTTGAATAAAGTATTTAAATTGTGTATATTAAAAGTCGTACAGATATAAGCTTAATGTTGCTTTAAATTTTCCTATATTTCAGCTGGCATGTGTATTTGAAAAATTTCTGTCTATGGTGTTTAATCAAAAATCCCTATGCTGAGTATAATGAGCGAAGTGTGTCGGGAGTTTAAACTCCTGGTAGGGCCACCCTAGGCTCAAAGGTCATTCCATTATGCTCAGCTTTCGGGGTTTATTAAAAATGTCATTTATTCATAATATTTTGTTACTAATTATGTTTGCTCAATAAAATAGTGTGCTTTATTTTGAGTCTTTGACATTTATTATAGCATCTTGGTGCAAAACTAAATAACATTATTCATTTCTTACTGGGGAATACAAAAATTGATAAATATTAACGTTGCAAATGAATTTTCTGTATTAAAATTACATTCTTTAATTTTTTTTTATCTTTAAAAAGAATGAATGTGTAGTTATAAAAAATTAATTTATTGTTTCATCATATTCTGAAAAAGATAGTATAATATTAACTTATCAAAAAATAATTTCCTCTGGAATTAAAAAAAAATTTTGATTGGAAAGAACTTTTCTTGATAAAGAATAAATGTAATTTATTTATCTGAAATAAATTTAATATTTCTTAAATTATATATCCATATGTTTTAAATTATTGGTACTCTACAAAGAGGTTAATTATTTTCTGTTTTTTTTAAAGAATAAATATAATTCATTTATCTGAAAGAATAAATATAATTCATTTATCTGAAATAAACTTAATATTTCTTAAATTGTATATCCATATGTTTTAAATTATTGGTACTCTACAAAGAGAGATTCAAATTAGTGAGAAAAACGTTATTTCAGAATTTTATTATTTAGGCAGTAAAATTAATAAAGTATCAAAAGAAATCGACTATTCTCAAATTAAATAATCGTCGGGAAAAAAAACGTCGAAAAATTCATTAAAAATAATAACGATAGGAATTGAAATAACTGTTTACATCGTTGTCATGACGATAGAGAAACGTCTTCCTTTCCTCTCGCGTCAGAATGACGTCACGTTGACGTTTAAGTAACTGTTTACATCGTTGTCATGACGATAGGGAAACGTCCGGTTAGTTCCATTGTGGCACATTGGTGGCGTACTGTCTATGTGAAACGCAATGTTAAAAAAGTTGCCGTTAAGGTCTATGGAAGTGAGACCTCTGATTCTACTTCTCTGTGGTCATATTTACATATTTAAATAATTATTTTATGTTGAGTATTGGTAATTTAATGATTTGATAGTCAAGGCAAATTTTATTGTGTTTTTAACAGTAAATTTAATTGGTGATGATAGCGTAATTTAACGAGGAAAGAAAACGCTTCACATTAGGGCAAGAATTGAATTTCTCTTTTTTATGCATTTATTCTAGTTAATTATTAAAGAAATAGCTTTCATTTATCTTTATTTCAACGTCAATGCGGACTGATAATTTTTACCGGCAATTACAAAACTTTATGCGGTCTTTTCTCTCTCTCTCTCTGTAAGTATTTTTTTTTTCGTTGTTGTTTATTTGCGTTTGGCAGAACAACTGCATCTAGGTGTGTTTTGCGAAATAAAATTTAAAATAAGCACTATCACATTTTCATCATACAAATAATTGAAATATTCAGTACTAAAAACAATGCAAAGATAGCAAACTTACGTCTTTTAACGTTGCTGGAGTGCTCTTACACTACGGGGAAAAAAATAGAGGTATATTTTCCATTCTTGTCTCTTTGTTGAATGAAAATAGGAATGACACTTTTGAACAATATATCACCAATTTCCGACGAAACTGATTTTTATCTTTAAATATCTGTTCTAAATAAGTGTGATTTCAATCACACTTTTAATTTTCAAATTCTTGATAAATGTATGTAAAGTGCTTTGAAAAAAATTTAAATATAAATTTATATGTTTTTATTACACTTTCTGAAAAATTTTGTGTTTTCAGTTCTATATACTGTCAATATATGGAACCTGTAGCGAAAGCTACTTAAAAAAGTTCATATCAATTAAATTAACCACAAATATTCCCATCAAGCGCGGAAGCCAACATCGACACAGTTCACTATTCAGAATCCCCTTTGCAGTGAATCACAAATCCGATCATTTTACAAGTGATCATAGTAAACTGAGCTTCCCTGTGAATATCTGTTTGAACGATTATTGCTACTTTCTATCGTTATACAAGAGCTGTAATCGATAAGAGCTGTAATCATTTGAAAATGCATATCACAACAAGAATGGTGACTCACAGATTAGAAAAACTAAACAAAAATTAAAATGAAACAAAAAGAAAAAAAACGTAAAAACAAACAGCAAATTTAGACAAGAATACTATGAATTATTAATTATAATACTATGAATTATTATATATAATACTATGAATTTTTATTAATTAATTTAATCAATTTATAAATTTGTTAATGTATTACTGTGACTCACAGATAATGCAATTAGAGATGTATAATCCACGATTTTTTCAGTAACAAATATTTTTGCTATTGCTATTTTTAAATGTCTATTCCAAATAACTGTTATTTCAATCACACTTTTAATTTTCAATAAGTCTTATTACGTACAAGCAAAGTGTTCTAAAAAAATTCAAATAAAAAAAAACTGTTATTATTTCTACTTATTGTTTAATACTTTCTATTAAGTTTTAATGTTTAGTTCTTTGTATTGTTAACAGATGGCGCCAGCAAAACTTCTTGTAGAAAGAGATGTTGGAACTTGAGTTCACTGGTCACATTCACAATCAATATTAATCAACCACAGAAACTATCCTTCGACGTCACAGGCGCAGTTTTCGGTGCGATCACAGTATGGGATCTTTACAGCGACTATTCTTTTTTTCATAAAATTACCGCCATTCTGTCAATCAAAGAGAAAAACGAATACTTGCTCCTTTGAGTTCCTGACGAAGCTTCGAATTACAAAAGCGACGTTATCATTCGAGAATGCATATCACAACAGGAGGTGTGATATAGTACCAGACGAGTTGGGGTATGGTGATCTGCGCGGTGAAGCGTGACCTGCTTATTTGGAAGGTCACCGTTGGAGACTCTGTTTCCCCCGGTGACCTTGTGGGTGGGTTGTGGTGATGCCCCCTCCCGTGTGGGGAAGGTAGTTCATGCTTTTGATGGCGTCATCTATTGACAGTATATTGAACTAAAAAATAAAAGCTAGCAAAATTATATTAAAAAGAAAAGAAATTAAAATAAAAAAATGCTCTGCGTACATTTTGATGTAAATGACTGAATCACACCTTTCTGGCAGTAGTATTCATCACTGGTATTTGTTATTTTTTAATATTGCGTTGAAAATAGGGATGCATAATCCACGATTTTTTGAGTAACAAATATTTTTGCTATTGTTATTTTTAAATATCTATGCCAAATAACTGTTATTTCAATCACACCTTTAATTTTCAAAAAAATCTTATTAAATATAAGTAAAGTGTTCTAAAAAATTTAAATAAAAAATTATTATTTCTTTTTAATACACGCGTTCTATATAGTTTTAATGTTTAGTTCTTTATAGTGTCAACAGATGGCGCCTGCAAAAATTCTTTCGAAGGGGGTGTTTAGAACGCCTTGGTGGGGGTCACAATAGTAATCAATCATTGCACTGAATCTGAAGACGACCTTCGACGTCACAGTTCTTGTCTTTTACCAACATCCATATTGCTACTTCACAGTTTTTAACCTTCCTATTGCTACTTCACAGTTTTTAGACTTCCTATTGCTACTTCACAGTTTTTAGACCTCCTATTGCTACTTCACAGTTTCTGACACTGTAGTGAAGAGTCACAGCTAAGTAATTCAATAATACCAGGATTAAAACCGCTTCCGATGCTATGTTATGTGTTCTCGTAACTCGAAGTACTTGATTTTTGAGTTGCATGGAAATAGTTTTTTTTTAATTGATTCTTCTGCAATGAATATATTTTTGTTTGTAACACATGGTATATATACTTTTTAAAAAAATTACTGATAGAGTAACGTGCTATGTGCTCTCTGTTTACTTTGGAATTAATTATGTAGCTTGCGAGATCAAACATATTTTTAATTGGCGATCCTTCTTTTTTTTTCTTTTTGCCGATTTATATATTATTATTCAGATTTAAAGTGATTTAATGAACAAATAACTGTTAGTTAAAAAAAACACCAAGGATTCTTTTTTTATTCAAGTGTGTATATATACATTAAAATTTTTTGTAAACTAATAGTTTGATCAACGAAACATACTGCAATCAGTAACTTTTTAAGTATTTAGCTATTTAGACACTCTTGGCTTGAGTTTGGAATGTAAACTTATGTTTATTTTGCGGAAAGTATATACTTTTAAAGTGATGTGCAGTTGAATTTCCATGCTTATAATAGGTTCATAAAGACTTGCCATTGCAATTGTAGATTTCCATGTCGTTGTTTTAAAATTAGGCAATTCCCATGTTGTAATAGTGGTAGTAGTTGATAACTGTATGTTTTGCATATGCTATTTTAATGAAAGAAACCTTAGGAGAAAGCATAGATTATTGTACATTATTATACCTATATTATATGAGTCAGTTTTGGCAGATTTATAAATTGTGTGTGTAATATTATATTGTAAGTAAGAATTGCTTCACAACTGAAGTATTTCAAATATAACTGCATTTATGTTTTTATATAACTGCAAGTAAAAATTGTATGGTTTTCCCCAAAAAACTAAACAGAACGAAGATCTTTGTTCTGAAAATATGCAACTGAACTAAACTCTCGAGAGTTTAGTTCAGTTGCATATTTTTTTTTTCTTCTCGTATATATACTTGTTTTGTAAACTGCACTTGCTTGGAAGGAAAAAAAATTGTTTTAGAATCTATTTACACTAAATAACATGCAATAGGAAGATCAGAATTGCTTTCATTATTTGAAATTGAGTTGGTAATAATACTAGTATACTAAGAATGAAAAGTTTAGTTACCAGCAGACAGCATAAGTATTCCCTGTGTATAAATGTTTTGTTTGATAAATACTTTTTAAATGAAAATATTTGCATTTTTGAATAACTTATTTCTACTATAAAAATAGATGGTGTGTATTTATTTTATATTGTTCAGCTTGCTTTGGTTTAGAAACTCGGAGATTAGGTATGGAGAAAGAAGAAAACATTATTTAAATCAAGCTAACAAGATGATCTGTTCATTTGTAAGAGCATTTTTCTAATTGCCTTACATTTGTAATATATTTTCTTGAAATAGCTGAATGTATCTCTGTATAATTTTTTCATATTACTATATTTCAATTAGCTAATAGTGTTTTTTTCTGAATAATTTCTTTAAATGTTTCATAATTATTGATCTTTTCTATATGTATGCTTGCTTTATCAAATTATATTGAAGTTGCTTACCAAAGAAAATTTAAATGTAATAATTGGCTTTTTTAAAAAAGGATATTGAAAGAAATTGAAGTTCCCTATATTAAAATATTGGCTTCATCTGGAAATTTCACAACTGTGTTTTCTATTCATTATGCTTTTATTATTTATATTTTTATCCAAAATATCTATATTTAATTCTATGTATATGATAAAAATTCAGGATATTTTATTTCATCATACAAATTTATGAACCTGCTATTTTAAAGAAGCAGAATGAAATTTGGAATTCCCAGATTACTATACATTTTTTCTAACACTAAGTTTTAGGAAAAGAAAAAACAAATGTAAAGTGAAAATTTAAATTTTATTTTTCAAATTTAAGTTCAGTCTTCTTTTCTATTTAATTGCCATTGAAGTCTTAAAAGTTCATTAAGCTATTGAAATTATTATTTTTGTTTTAATGGATCTTTTTTACATAGTAGAGCAATTTTACAACTAGAAGTTTCATTTGTATGCTTTGCTAAGTAATAAAATATGCTGTTTTCCATTTAACTGTGTTTTTTGTGTTTATTTTCAACATTATACCTATTTATGCATATACATGCAATAATGGTGAGTACATGCTACAAAATTTCTTCATTTACAAAGCATCAACATTGCTTGAGAATCATTTCTCCAAATATCTTTTTCATGAACCCGTGGTAAACTGCTAATCAGCTGGATATTTTAGCATAACATATTAAGTATTTATTCATCTGTTTACTCAATCTTAACTTCAGTTAAGAATGTGAACATGTGTTCCTTTTACGGATTGTATTATGTGCTTTTAAAAGTGATAAACAGTTAAATATCTATGTATTGGCAAATAATATATATTGATAATTTATAAAGAGTATTTTTTAAGACATTGTGGGTATAGATTTTCAAGTCTATTTGTTAAAATATAAGGTAAGGTATTTCTTGCATCTTAAAACTAAAGCAATCTAGCATTTTATAAAAATTTCCGTTTTTAAATTGACACAAGTTTTCACAGTGAATATCCATATAGTATTTATAAAAAATAACTGACCATGAATCAGTAAAGCTAAATATCCTTACTAATGAAAATGTAAATCTACAATTAAAGATCACATTCACGTAAAAGTATAATTCTATTTCAGTTACTCTGATTCAACTTTATATTTGTTTAGTGCAGTTGCCTCAGACAACTTTTTGAATAATATTTATTATTAACTTTTACATTGAGAAAATTCTCAATAAATAAATATCTGTTAATATTATTTTAAATATATTTATTAAATATGATAATATTTAATACTACCATCTGTTGTTCATCATGTCATGTTTTGATAATGATTTGAAATTACGTTTAAATAGTTTGCTTCTAAAAGTAGTTAACTAAATACATTGCCAGGACATTTAGGATTGTAATATATGGTTATACTTCTTGAAATTATTTATTTCTGTATTTAAAAATGATTAAGTACTTAAATGAAGACATCTGTTTTCCTATTCTTGGGGGGGGGAGGAGATACTTTATTTATAATGACTATTTTACAACAAATGTTTTCATATGTAGTTGGGCATATTATTTATTATAAGATTCATGCAAAATAATTGTCCTTAAATTGATCATGGATAAAGCTTAATATCCTTACTAATGAAAAGAATAATTTCCTTAAGAAATTTACCATTAAAAAATTGGCATTCATGACTCAGTTAAGAATGCACATGCAGCCTTTCACGGATTGTATTACGTGCTTTTTTAAAAAGCGACAAAATGAAAGAATATCTGAGTGCATACAGTATCATATACCGGATACCCCTTATAAAGAGCAGTTTTAAGACACTGTGGGTAGATTTCCTCAAAGTTCATCTTCGTTTAAACAGTGGCGGTGGGCAGATTTCCGCATAAAATAAAGCACCAAAGCATTTCATGGGTACCCCCTCGTTTAATGACGATGTTTTCATTAAAGTAATAACTTGAGCATTTATGTAATTAATCCTTCTGACTTACGAATTGCAAATATCCTCTCAATTTGTGCAAAATTCATTAATGTTAATCTACACCACGCAAAAGGCGTTCTATTCTCCGATTCAACTTTGCGGTATTTTAGTTTAGGCGGTAGTGCCACCAGACAAATTCTTTGAAATAATGGTTTGCTTGTTAATCCCTTTGCGTAAAATAAACATTCGTTACGGCTTTATTCTGCTTATCGAAGCATAGTTTGTTTGTCACTACTCTCTGCTGTTCATCAGCTGCTCATGCCTGATAGGTCGACGGAAATACAAGCTCAATAGTCGTTTTAAAGTTGATCAGTCTGAAATATTTTGCCGTATTATTTTAGATTTCCCAATATGGTTTCCGGAATGATTTATTTCAGACAGTGATTAAGCATTAAATGCGACATTATTCGTTGGGGGGGGAGATTTCTTGATTTATAAATGACTATTTCAAATGCGCCATATGTAGTCGTAAGTATGATTATTTATGATCTAGAAAATAATCGGGTTGTCTCAACAGATCGCGCGGATAAAGTTTAATATCTTTTTGAATACTCAAAAGAATACCTTCCTTCAGAAATTTCACCATTGTACCGGAAAGAGTTCATTTATGAATTTTATTTCAGTGATTTTCATAGCATGTCTCATATTTGTTTTGATTAAACAGTTCTCAGGAAAAGCCTGCGCGAGGAATGTCCAAATGAAGGAACATTATTTCATATTGTTCTTATTTCGCTGGTCAATATTCGTTAAAGTCAATGCATGTTTTGATTATGATTTGAAATACTAAAATGCTTCTCTCAAAGTAACCAAATATTCGTGAGCAATAATGTATTACTAGATGCTGACGAAGAAAGAATGCAGTTCATTAAATTTTAAGTCTTTGGTTTGAGGTTTTCGTCAAAAAAGGTCTCCTATAAATTATCGATGACAGCAGGACGCTGATCTCCTTTGAACACATGAATGAATTGAATCTCTGATTTCCATTGTTGTTACATAGTTCTCTTTCAATAACAGAGCGGATGAGCAATTCATGGTTGATTATTCATTTTGAATAAAATACACAATTTATAAAATAACGCATGCCTTTATTTCATTTGAATTAATGGCCTAAATATTATTATACAGTAAATATTTCCATGTATTCATCTATCTTCATATTTCTCTAATTCAAAGAAAGTGAATTCAAGGTGTCTTCCTTCTCAATACGTAGGTGGACACCAATTATAAACATTTCACCCTCGCCAATTTTTATAAAAAAAAGAATGTAAAATAATGAATGCTCTTTATTTTATTTCATCGTAATTGTACCAATATACAGCAAATTTTCCTGGTTCTTTCCTGCACTCCTTCTCCATTAGGTGAATTTTACGCCAAATAAGTGCTCTTTCATGTTTTCAATGTCCTGTGTAAGCAGTTTTCTCTCTCATACATATAATGGATGATACGGTTGAGAGTTTTGAAATTATTTACTCTCGTACTAAAAATGATTTAGGTGACCAAGATCATCTGTTTTCACTTTCTCATGGAAGAAGTTCGTAATGATTACTTCAACAAATGTTTTCATATACGGCAATATTTATTTATGGGATTAATAAAATAATTGACCTTAATTATCATATTGTGCTTTCATTATCTTTTCAATAATGAAAAATGACAGCCTTTAAGAAATTTTACCATTTCATGGCCTGAGGCAATTGGTTTCAGTTGTTATACAACTTTGTTTGTTTATTTAACCGAAAAAAAATGTTCAATAATTGGATGAAATGTTTGATTATCAGATTAAATACTATAGTGGTTTAATACTATCATTCGTACTGTGCCAAAGATCATGATTACACTGATTACTAAAGTAGTTTCTTAAATAGTTTCGCCGTATTTTAACAGATGAAAGAGTGATGGTGTCATATTCTCGAAATATTTACTGTATTTGAAACATCATACTAATGAAGACTGTCTGTTCTTCATTTCATGGGAGGAATGAGGAGAATGATTATTTTCCACAAATGTTTGCTAATATTTATTATAGATTTTCGCAAATAATTCTCAAATAGTTTTATAAGATTGCATTATCTACTAATTTGAAAATGACAGTTAAGAATTTTACCAATGGTAAAATTTCTGCATTCACGAAAAAGTGTACTTATTTCCCTAGTTGTTTTGATACAAATTTTATGTTTAATCTTCACAGGCAGCTTTTGAATAAAAAATTTAACTTTTAAACTGAAAAATGAGACTTTCTTACTTACTTAAAAGCCAAACAAAGTTTTCATTAGTAAAAAGTCAGCAAAATGAAAAGAAAAGCTCGTTATAAGTTTGTTCACCAGATCACAGATTTTATTTGCCAGAAGATAATTTCACCATACACAATCTGGGTATAATACAGTTTTCTACTACTTTCATCTTTCAGAAGTTGTTCACAGTTATCATGATCATCTCCTCACGCATTCATATTAAACGAATTTCATATTCAAATATAATTGCTCACCCCAAAAATAGACAATATAGTCTTTAGGCCTTGCCCAAACTGGCTGGAAAACAATGTTGAAAGAATGCTCATCATGGGTCCCAATTGGTTTCCTGGCGAATTTCGTAATTCAAACATCAAACACAGCAGAAACCGTTATATCAGAGTGGAAAATGAATTGGCTGGTATGAAACGCACATGAGGAAGAAATAAGCCAGTATTTGGTGGTTCTTCCAGCGATCAACCCCTCATTACGCCATCATCGTCAGTACAGAACTATAAATTGGCAACTTTGAAAGTCGCACCCAAAACACTGTTAAATGACACCACACCTTTGACAGAAGATTCATCACTGGTACTGCGATCTTTGATTATCGCAGAAAATAACAGTTCACCGTCCTTAAACAGCTCGTTCACCGTCATCCTGGGGTCGCAATAAAATGGAAAAGAGTTTTAAATTGTAGTGCATCACTGAAATCACAATTTTCTAAGCAACAGTACGGCCAATCATGTCATCTGCCGACAGAAGATGAACTAAAATGGTGGAAAATTATATCGAAAGAACGTTTCTTTGAACACTCTACGCAACATTTGCTCATTCTTTATCAGTGGGTGAGTTTACCTATAATTGCGGCTTCCACGATGAGCCAGTTTAAATAACAAATTCTCTGTGTCGTCCTCAGATACAGCACTTAAATTGAATACGCTTCTCGTAATTCGAATGAACGTGGCACGTTCTTCCTCTTTGATCGACAGAATCAGTAATTGTTTTCTGAAAAAGATTGTTTATGGTGAACAAAGATTGCAGAGTTTTAAGGATGTCTCCTTGCAGTCAGACCAGAACTGTGTTCCAAACATTTCATGGCCCCAAAGAATTTTAATAGTATAACTAAACATTGCAAACTTTAGAAAGGCTGCAGTATTTAAAGAAGAATGGTCATTCTTTACTTCAAATTTTTCAGAACATCTCATTACTGAAGTGAGGTACTAAAGTGGATGAAAAAAAACAGTTATTATACATTATTTGCAGCAAGGAAGCAAAATATTTACGGCCGTACCGGAATATACATCGATTCACCAAAATATTATGCCACTACTGATATAGAACGAAATCTCAGAAAATTATATTAAAGAATTAAAAAAAAAATGGGAAATGATTTTTACAATATTGATATTTGTTTGAAGTGAATGCTCATTTCTTTGACAGCATTCATCATCAGGCTTGCGATTTTTTTTTTGTAGCCGTAATAAAGTAAATAATAAACATTATCTTGCATCATTTCTACCGGAAGTAATGTTTAAGTTTTCATCGTAAATAAATAAAATAGAAAATATAATGAGAATTGAGCGTAGTCGATCCGGGTTTATTTTGTCACTTCATTGAAAGACCTAATGAAATGAAAATTACGATAGCTTTTGATAAAAGCCTTTAATTTCGTCAGTAAACATTATTGGTCGATTTGTTGAAATTTTGATTACTTGCTCTGCTTCGGGTTATCTATTTTCGAGTCAGTAGTGGGTCCTGCTCATTTCGAGTTTGTTTTTGCCTTATCGGCGAATGCCCTCTGTATGCGTGTCGATGTTTCAACGAAATTTCAATAGTTATCAGTTGGGCCTCTTGTTCAGAATGGATGGATTCTTCAAATAAATAAATTTACATGATTTTACTGGAAAACAGAACTTTTCACTGCAATGTAACAACACTATCAAATGAAATGACTTAAAAAATCAAGTTTATCCATCTTGAAGATACTTTGATTTTTATAGTGTAGGGTCGAAGTATACATTGTTAAAATTCATTACTTTATTTTATTTGTTTTGTTTCATATTTACCTGTCATTAAAAAAAGGAGAAATGGAAGTTATTAATAAAATCATATTATACTGCCGATTCTTTCATAATTTTCTCGAAAATTTGATTTTGTGTCATTAGAGAATTTCAGTCAAATCAATCAATCGCGTACTGTTTTACCGTTCAATATTTGTTTTTAAAGAGATGTTTAAGCAAAAAATAAATTTTCTTGCTTATCATATTTATACACATTCTTCTTCTGTTATTTAATGTATTTTTTCGAATTAAAAGATATACACCAAGCTTGATTTTAATCAGATTCTGTCAAAAGTACCAGAATTTTAGAAACATTTTAATTGTCGATGTTACAATCTGTTTCTCAGGACAACTTATTTCAAAAAATTGAGAGAGTAAATAAACTTAATTATTAAAGAAGATTTCTTTTTAAAAAATCCATGCTTTCAGTAAAATTAAGAAAAAATTATTCAATCAAGAATTTTATTATTGTTAGTCACTCAACAATATCCAAATACGCAGAGCCTTTATTAATTGCACATCAAATTATCATCACTAAAAAGTACTGAGATCCCATGCCATGTATCATTCTCATCACTCTGGTTACTGCTGAAGCCAACGTGAGGTAAAAGACGAAAATGGATGTTTTGATATTCATTCCTTGAATGGATCAATCTGCATTACTCTTAAAGGTGAGTGCAAAAAAATCTTTTATGAATGTTACCACCTTCCATTTTAATTAGAGACATTATTATGCAAATGAAAACAAAATTAACTACGCTTTTATTTTAGAAACAAAAATCAGTTGTTTTCATTTCAAAACAAAAGCGGTATCAGTTTATCTTTTATTTTAGAAATTTAAAACAAATCAAGCTGCTTTTGTTTTAGAAAGTTCAAATCTTAAATTAGTTTGATTTCTTTATTTTATCTGAGATCTTTTTTAAATTATAATCCAGCAACCATCATTGTTAGCGTGGTTTAAACTCAATTTATAGCAAAATTTCAAAGCACCAGCCTGTCACCAATTTAATCAAAAAATAATTTCACTTTGATTAGCAGAAATTAGAACAAAAGTTGAAATCTCAATTGTCTCATAATGGCAATCATCGCCCATCACTTATATTGACGACGCAAATACTTTACTTCAACAAAGTCTCCGAATACTGCATGTATGTACCATGACACCCATTTCAATTTTCATTATAGGTTTTGAGAAATAGTCTAACGGATTGAAAATAAAAATAAAGAATACTTAAAAGTATTTGGAACGTTTCATTAGTTTGTCTGAAATGACCAGTAGAAAGTTATATTCATTCTTGTTCAATTTAGTAAAGTAATATTTTATTCTCTTTCGAATCTTCTGAAGAACAATCCTTAAATGAAACTGAACTTCTTCCTACAATTTATTACCTTTATAAAATAAGTTAAATTTTAGAAAAGGATACTTCATCTGTCATTCTTTGTTCATTTCATTTGTACCACAAAAAATGTTATCTTTTCGTCTCCAAAAAACATAATAATAAGAAAAAAGGCATTGATAGATCAGGGCACAACTGTACCAATATAGCGGGTTGTTTTGAACAATAATAAAATAAATATTCTTGTTTTGAAGTGCATTTCGGTATGATGAATTCAACAGGATGCATTCAAAAAAGTGAATAATTGTTTGAAATTGAATCTTTGTGGTATAAGCGTATAACACGTGATTTTAAGTAGGTAATACAAAAGTTATCTTTGCGCAAAGAACTGTCATGATGAGGTTTCAGTTAAGAATCTCCCTTCGAAAAAAAAAAGCTTCATTTCATGCAAAAACGTTATTCGCGTGTTGAAAACTGTTTTACTACATTTCATCATGCAGACAAGAATTTTACTAAAACATACTGAATTAACATTCGAATTCCTCTCTGTTTTCACAATATTCACCTTCATGAATAAATGCTGCTTTATATACGCTTCATAATTCAGGCTGTATTCGACTAAAATTTAGTTTGTTGAATTGCAAATGTACATATTCTTTTCTCTTATAGTAGTAAAACTGATAATTACTAATCAACAAGCTTAACATCGCTTCACTATTTCATGAATATGCATTATACTAAAAAAATAATGCTTCCATTTACCAATTAACATTATTCATCATTCTTGAGTTATTTTATTGCCATTTTACTGGTACTATTTTCGAGCAAATTATTTGCCTTTAATTCGAGACAATGAAAACACTTTGTCAAAAAAAAAAGTTTACCTTCAGTAAAGCTGCAAAGTTTTATAATTACCTTATTTCGATTTTTTAAAGTAATTTATCGAAACCTTTGTTTTCCGTAATTTGAACGTCTTCTGTTGGTATGAATTATTTTATTTCAATTCGGTGTCTCTGGTTTTTGTGAAATGCAATATTGTTACATTATGGGCGTCACTTATGTTGAAGTACATGTACCATATCAGTACTTCCATTCCCTCATCTCGTTATAATCATAAAAGTGCAGGGTACAGTCATATTTTGCCTTTCACTAAAATCTCGTATTGATGAATTGCTTCATAAAAGTTATCCGCAGATATTTCATTGACATATCATGAGCAGAGCATGTGCTTAGTGTAGCCAGCGCCATAAAGGTCATCAGTAAAGGGATGAAAATGATTTGGCCGGGGTCAATTATTGAATAAATTCAGTTTCAACCATTTCATTCTTACCTTAAAAATAAAATATTTCACCAAAAACATTAAAGCGGATGAAATTAGTTCTCTTTATATTGACGGTACAGCTAAAAAAATTGTCAATTATTTCTTTGATTTAATTTCTTTAATATTTTAAATACTGTTCATCGAAGGATGCAACAAAGACATGTATAACCAATATCAAAGAAATATCGAAACTTTCATTTTTGTCGTACCAAGATAAGTTATTTAACAGTATTTGGGCGGTTTATATGGTTACCTTAAAATCTGTTTAGATGCCGTAGTAGCCGTCGTTGAAGCAATTTTTCCACCAAATATCCGTTCGATGCGAACCCGCGATTTTGAGTTTACCGCAAAACGACATACGGATGCTTCGGCGCTTGAAGTGCGTGCCCGGCAAAATTTTGCCTTTGCCGGTAACATCACGCTTCGTGCGCTATTAAACAATTTTAATAAAATGTTTCAAAAACGGTACCGTTAATTGCATACTTTTGATAATGTAGTTTGCCCTTTCCCTTTCCTCTTTCTCTCACCTTTTCCATCTCCAGTTTAGAAAACCTCATCTTCTTTTGTTTCATAATTTTCCATTTCTAACATATGAGGTTTTGAGAGCTCTATTTTCAAAATTCTTTAATGGCACCATTCTTCTATCGATTAAAGACTTTCAAGCAGCTTTTATTCACAGTATTCTCGTGATTACCGTTGATGAATCACCGTCAGATTAACATCTATACTGTTCCAATTTTCATTTTCAAAAGTGTTCATCTTTATACCTTAAAGAAACATTATTACTTCTACACCTACCAACAGCGATGACTCCATTTTTCCGATTATATGCCAGTTAATTTACTTATCGATTTCATTACACAGGTCCAAGGTCGACCATATCAGCAATTATACCTTCCTCGTAAAATGTGTCATTCGAAGCTAGCAGATATCCGCAGGAATCACCTAAATTGGTTTCGACAACAATGTGTCATGATAATATAGGGGCATTTTCCTTCACAAAACTAAATCACCTGACAATTTTCATATCGTAAGTGCCATTTCTCCATGCGCATGTCCAAGCAAAGTTGTCATTCTGAAAGGCTGTACCATTGCTGTTTGACGTATCCCGTCAAACCATCAAAAAAACATTGAAGGTAAGAAATATTAGGGAACCACGTTCCTCGTAACAGCATTCTCAACGATAACCAATACACGCTCATCAGTAAATCTCATTTAAATTACCCTTTAGAGAGCTACTATGTGACAGTGCCCCAAACCAAGTATTATCGAAAATTCAAAAGAGATCACTCAGTTAATAGCAGTTTAGTCGAAGAGTATTTACCTTTATCAATCTGAAATCGATGATGTAATAACGATCTTCATCTGGCCCCAGCATCCAAACAAATATTCGAACTCCTCTCTGATTTTGCCAAAAACAAATCAATAATGTTTGAGACCAAAATTGCTAACCACTTAAATTTTGACGAAATTACTCTTTCGATTTAGAAATTCAAATTTGTACCAAACCTCTTATAACTATAGTAGCACCTCTCTGCTCACCAGTTAGAATTTCTCCACTGGAAAATGTTACTATAGGCGCAGTTGAAGGAACATAATCTGAAATAGACTCGTTCCATTTTCTTTACCTACGATTCAGATTCGACGGTATCTCGCTGCCGAAATTTGTTCATCGTCGAATTTTCATTCTTATATCTACTGAGAAACTTGAGCTCCACTAAGCTGGTCAAGATTTTGCACTGAGCCCAGTATTCTAGAACCTTTCAAAGAGAGCTGCGTAACATTTCAAACAAATATCAAAGCATTATTTCAACAGCCTGTACTATGAAGAATTACTCAAATGTAAGTTGACTTTGACTAGTGAAGATTTGTTATTAAAATAGTTACTTAAAGGAAATAAGAAATGGACCCTAAGAATATGGTCAAAAGCAATACAATATCAAGAAAAGAAAATAATCTTAGGTCAGGCAATTTAGTCGGTAAAGCCATTATAAACATTCTTTCACCAAAAATATTTTCACTCTTTAAATTGAATTTTTGCTAATGATGGAGTGTAATTACTCCTGCAACAACATAATCTTGTCAATTGCGTCATCGCCTTTGTTTAGGCAAATAATATTTTAAAGTTGTTATTTTGATATTTTCTGGAAATTGTTCTGCAAGTAAAGAATTCTCACAATGAAGTTTTAAAATTCTTATAAAGACATGTGTCAATGAAAAATGCAATTATTTTTAGAATGTAATTGAATTGGTTTATACCTAACTTCGATATCGATAACATAAATATTAGTGCTGTCAAATGTTGATCGACTAAACAATAAATTACCGGGTCTATGTAGGGTCATACTTCCATGTTGATGAGTTCTTAACACGTCAGCGAAAGCTGGAACAGTCTTTGAGAAATTATTACGACACTTTCTTTAAGTCGTCCTTCAGAGCGTAAGCGGCCTCCACACGCGCAAACCCTCGTTCTTTCATATGTCACGATACTGCAAGCAACAGGTTTTTTAGTTTGTCGCATTTTCAATTTCACCAATGTCTTCCACTTCATCAGAATTTCTGGTTCACTAGATGTGCTCTCGAGAGGAGGTTTGATTCAACTTTCAGATTCCAGCTCTGATAGATACTACTACTCCTTTCACAACAACTGCCAGTTAGCCTTCCTTTCAATTTTCGTTTCATTTACGTTACAGTTCTGAAAATCAAGAATAGAAAATGTTATGCACCCCACCATACCCCACAACAAGTATACATGCAGAACAGAATTACCTGAAAATAAAATAGAATTTTGCAGTATTCATATAAATGGCCCCAAAGACTAATTGTGCCCAGGAAAGCGTACTTTTGTGGCATGAAAGATTATCATCGTTGTGCTATAAAAGTGAATTGCACCGAAGATTAGCCAAGCTAAAAAATAAAAAAATATTCATATTTTGCTTGTATGCGCTGCAAATGCCGCTCAGAATCTATCGCATTACAGCTTCATTGAAATTTTAAATATTAGTATCAGTATATGCATGAATGTCTTCGAAATGAAAATCTCAAATTTTAATTCAGAATCTTTTCTTTATTTTGCTGTGCCATGTCATAATGATTTTCTATTCAATAAATACGAATAAGTTTCATTAAAAGAGATTTCCGCCTCCAATGAAGGTTTCACTTCTACCTACCTGTTTCACCTTTGGGAAATTTTTCAGCACCGTTCTGTCAATATTTGCTACTTTCGACGTACCTTTCTACAATGATTGTTTCATTTCATACAGTTTAAAATGAATTGGTAACAACAACGGTCAAATATTTCAAGTTTTCTAAATTCAATGATTTATTTGTTTGAGAGAAAGCCGTTTTCTGTTTCGCGTATCTCGAACGCAGATGTTTACTGGTTTAGCGAGGCGACGCAACCCCTGACTGAGTGATCGATTTGATTATTGCGTGAATCTGCACGCATTGACTATCCGCAGGTTCGGTTTATAGCACACGTTTCGGGCAATATTGTTTTATCGCGAAAAAAAATAAAGCGGTACCACGTGAATTTTGGCGATTTCTTTCAAACTTTTCACGCTTTTGTGTCTCCCGAGGTACATGCACAAAAGTGTCTCATAAGAGTTTCATCCGTTCAGGCAGATGAAATAGTGACCACTACCCCAGAAAGAATGCACTGGCTCACCGTAAGTCTGTTAAGAGTACATGTCTTCAACAGCCGCAAGACTACGGAAATCCGGTTCCCACTCAATATTACAGGACGGTACCAAAAGTGGTCTGAGGAAAGTTTTACCATGATCACGGTGATACTATTAAAAGTTTAAAACAGCCGACGGTCTCGACTTAAGTTGTACACGACAGCTGTTATTATGACGCTCAGCCACAGTGAACTCCATATTCGGAAATTGTACTGCTGGCGCTTTGAATCATCGCATTTTAAAGGATTTCGCTAAACGTTTAGAATATCACTGTCCCAAAAGCAGTTAAAAATGACTCTGGAATTAAATAAATAAGTTAAAACCACATCAATTTTCTTACATTTCAGCTATACTTCACCAAAAATTTATCTTCATTCTGAGTTAATCTCTACTATGAAATGGTTTCACTACAGCAAGGTCCGCAAACCACGGGCGCTACCATTCCCTGCCGAGATTTTAGCTCTCATGTCGAAACGGTACCTCACCCCTTCAGTTACGACAGAAACCTCGATACAAAAGCTCGAAGAAGCCTACATTCTCGTCGTACTGAATAAGAAAGAAAAAACATAACTTCAAACAGCCGCGGTCAAAATTCCCCTTCACATGTGAAAGTTGAATGCTTGCCTGACTGTGCTTCGGGTAGGGTCATACTTTTCACTCAACATTTCTGCTAATATACTATATTTTTCATGATGTTCAATTTAAATTGCACTTTCCATTGACTCTGCATTTGTGATTTATTTCAACTGCATGTCTTTTGATTAAAGATTAGAAACTTCCAACCGTCAAAATTACTCATTTCACCTGTTCCAGCAATTGCAATAGCATAAAAAGCCTTATGAAATATAGCTAGTAATAGAGAAATTCATTTCACGATATAATGATAGTCCTCATACACACCCTCAATAAAGACATCTAGACATGCTCGATTTGTACTCCACGCACCATCGAAAGGTCAGTTTCTTTGTAAAAAAAATATTTTCGTTTTGCCAAATAGTTCATGAAACAATTCTCTTCAAATTAACTTAGTAGATATCATGTCTGCTTTTCTTTGCAACAAAAGTCAGTTCACCTTTAATGCCCTGTTTCATGCTCAGTTGAACATGTATATAATAATATTTGATTTTTCACATAAATACTTTGTGTCAGCCTTGGTAGCTGCCAGAATAAAAAAAGCTCTTTTCCTTTAAATAAAGTATGTAAAAGGGGCAGTTTAGTAACAAAATACGCATAAATTATTCAAACTAGTTTTGTCATTGAATATGAGGCCAGGCAGACAGATAATCCTCTCGATAAACACAGGGACTTTCCAAAATTACGCAACCAAATTGAATCAAATAGCGACAAGATATTTTCACTGAGCATTGAATTATTGTACCAGGATTTATTAATATAAACCACATCTTTCAATTAAAGTTCAACATGGGATTGATCAAACCGCTCAAATTTTCAATGACGTTGTTAGCTGGTTTTGACATAGTTATGGAAAATTGTTTTGAACACATCAGCAGCGCCAAGTCTCCAAAGTTGTGACTACTAATGGTACAAATGCATTTGCAAAATGGCAAAACAAACATGTTACTTCCACTGCTTTAAAGCCAATCTTTTCACTGCTTCGTATTCATCGCCAGTAAATTAACCTCCTTCAAAGTTTTCTTAAATGTGAATTTCCAACAGAATTGCCGGGGGCTCATTTACCGGGTAAATCTATTCTTCTAATTATTCTAATGAGGCTGATACAGTCAGATGCCTCGCAGCACGCGGCACCGGAAAGCTAATCCCAGCATTGGCAAAGAAATATCTCCATGAATGCCGGTGGAATCTGTGATAGGTTTCCATGAGCAGAACAAGTATTTATTCTCAGTTCTCAATATATTCTTTCAGAAAATTTTAAACATTAAAATCGAATAATTTGCAGTTCACGTGCAAGATTGTGGTTCAAATGATGCACCGCTAACACTGCGACTTCTGGTATACAGATTATAAGGTGCATTGAGTGTGATCAAAACATACCACTTAAAACCTGCCTAGCCTGTTCATTTTCTTCACTTACTCCAGTTCATTCAATTAAAACATATGGTTTATTTCCAATTCAAATATTTGTCATTTCATGTTTCAGCATGTCGCAAAAGCGTTGGTAGTTTTACGGTCGCTTTCAATGAATAACTTGGATCATATTTATTGAAAACGCAGCAACTCAAGATATCACCAATACTTGTTCATTCGAGGCCCCTTGTTTCGCGCCTATTGAGTGCAGCGGCACACTACCTCGATAAAGCTTGAAGTCATACTTTGAAATGCGGTCACTTATACAAACGAGAAGCTTATTCATCCTCAACGCAGTAATAATGAAATGTCATTCTCAAACAAAGATTTTACTACCTTCATGAGAGGTTGCATCTAAAGCGTCCTTGTTTAAAGAGTCAAGTCGAGCGTGTCTTTGGAACGAATGCGAAGCCTTTCGAAAGCTGAAAATTTTGTGAATGATAATCGCGTCATACAAATCGCTCATAAATATCTGGGATTACTTGCAGAAAGGTTGCCTGGTTATGATCAAATGGAGGTTTCTAAATCTGGCATTATTCATGCGCGGTTCTTTGCGTACTGATTTACCTATGCTACTCACTTTCTGAAAATCATGTAGAAGAAAAATTATACTGAAAGGGCACCGTTACCAAAGTTCATAACATCACTTTACGGATTGATTGTTTCGGTTACGCTTTAAAATTTGGCGGATCTTCATAGAATAAGCGGGCGAGCCTGCAAAGTTCGATAAATTGGAATCTCATTTATTTACTTTTGTCTTTGAGCATGCATTATTTTCTTTGCCGTTAGATCAAAAGTTGGTTATGAAATTTGATATTTGAAAAGCTCAAATCACATGTCATTTTTGCTTTGAATAATGCATTGTTTTCGCTAAACATTGAGCAATTTTTGCAGCTGGAAAAATCAAAAATCAGAAACAATTCCTTCTTTCAAATTATCAAGTTTACCAAATTTTCAATTTTAAAAAACCTTATATACAAACAGCGATTTAATTTTGATTAACATTCTTCTTTATTCGAAAGAAAAGATGTCTTTTTTATTTCGTCGACTTCCGTATTGAGACATCGGCAGATACAGAATTCACAAGATCGGAGAGAAGAAATGGCCTGGTAACCACCATTCCAGTTTCTATAACATTGCCCAGTGCTTATTTGCCAGATCTTTCAAATTTCAGCAAATTCCTCACCTGAGTCAATCACAATACAGTTCTGAAGTTTCATTGTCAAATATTTCCTCATACTTACTAATATCTCTCACATCAGCGGGGAGCACTGGCGAATGGTGCATATGTTTGACTGTAATACTGTCAAAGGTACCGCTTGCATTGAATGGAGCCGTCATTCGCAAAGATCGGCATTTTTGTTGCCGAGATCAAGACAGCTTCAAAATTCACCGTTCATAGTTATTTTTTGAGTTTTCACATTCACATAAGGATCAACAGTGATGACGGCTTCTGAGTAGATTTTCAGTCTAAAATATCCATAGATTCTGTGACTGAAAAAATGAAGAGCTAAGAGTTAATTGAATGCCAGCACATTTCTTCAGGTATCATGCCCAAACAGTAATCGAATAAGTTTATATGCGGATTTCAACCAGTTCAGTTGCCTTTGACAAAAAAAAATGGTTTTCCACACATGCTTTTAATTATTGCTTCACAGAATATTCCCACTTTATCATTTTCCTCCTCAGAGTAAGTTACTGAGCATGACAATATTCTCTTCTCATACTTATACTTTTCTGTTTTCACCTGCTTCCCCAGTAAAAATACTGAGTGATCTTCGTACCACGAAAGTGCTGTACCGATGGTCACCATTGCACAACGATAGATAAAAAATAGCATAGCCTCACCGACATTTTGTTTTGTTGACTAAAACTCAGTTGAAATCGTCCTTTGAATACGGTTATTAGATTGAATTGGTATTCGAGTTGCCGTGCAGCGTCTAAGTTTACCCCATAAGCTGGTAGGCGTGTAGATTCAAAATGTTCTAGTTTTCGGTTTGTTGAACAGTCTTTGAAAAATTGGCTCGACTGTTGGCAGATTACTCTTTTTAAACTTTCAGGAAACTTTGTTACTTTCAATGCAGATGTAATGATTGATAAAAAAAGTGCTCGATTTTGTTTCAAAAGATGTAGAAATAACACTGTTGAAAATTCATCTCATCTATTGAACAGCTTGAATAATGCTGTTTGTCATACAGGAGTCTGGTTTCGTTAAATGAATAATGTAAGTTCACTATTGTTGAGCCCAGCGACTAGGGACGTTTTAGTTTTCAAAGATTCGATAATAAAAAGAAGAATAACTGAATATGATCAGAATTGGCTAAGATTTAGCCGATGACTTGTGCTTTACAAGCTAATTATTGATTATTAAATTGAATAGTACTGTAAATGGCAATTCATCAAAATGAGCTTTATAAAGCCTAAATCACACCCATTTCGAAATGAAACCATTTCGAAATTATTTCAAACTCAACCTACAATAAGCGGCTCATCATAAACTTGGTACCTTTAACAATAAAAGTCAAGGAACAATAAATTGAAAGCATAAGAAAGGCATGTCACTAAACAATCTTGTGAATACGGACCACAAATCAATTTCAGTAAAACTGCTCGAATCTCAGAATTAAATTTAGTATGCACTTCTGACTAACAAGGTGCCTGTCCAACAGCCAAGAAAATTCCTTCTAAAGGAAAAGTGGAAGGGGAGGGTTTCACCCCATCCAAAGAGAAAGAAAGCACCATACTGTCCCAGCTTAGTGCAGAATTATCTTTGATCTCCACAAAACGCTCATGATAAGAGGCAGGGGAAAAAATCTTGTCTATGTTCAATTAAATAGGGTGATTCTTCCAGCTTTATGAAGCCAGTGTCCAGGATACATAAAATTATACTAAAAAATCTTTTAAACAAATCAATTTTTTTTTTTATCAATCATTACATCTGTACTGAAGTAAAGTTCTAAATTATGCCCAAACTAAATATAACAGCCAAGTGAATTCTTCAAAAAGATGTCCAACGAAAACCAAAAACTAATATCTGAATCCTGAATGCACCCCAAGTTTGGAAGGCTAGTTTGCACCTGAATTGAGAGCCGCAATAGAAGCTCATTGAGGCTCAGGTCCCAAGGAAATACATCTAAAAGGGATGACTTTCAGATCACTTCATCCAGCCTGAATTAGTGTGCATAGTCAATAAAAACGGTCAAAATGTACTTAAAATCTTGAGGATAGTGTTCATTATATTTTTGATCATTTTTTGAATTCATAGCTATTGAGTATCAATTTTAATTTTATTTTCATTATTTTTTGAACTACCTAATAATATTTTACTTGAAACTGTAAAGAAAAAATTTGATTTGAAGTATATAAAGCAGGAAAGAAAAGTATGAGAATTGTAAAAAAAGATTGCCTGATTTTGCAGGAATACTATACTTTAGAGAGGGAAAGCTAGTAATAAAATTTGGGAATGTTGGTCTGTCTCCGATGTTGATTAAAAAATGTGTAAACTGATGAATTCTGTTACAGGAGCTCATTTTTTTTTATCAAAATTGTAGACTTTCACCTGGTTTATTGAAACCATAGAGAAAAGTAAGTGCCAGCCTGTTTATCTCCTGTTTAGGGAAATAATACCTGAAAATAGCAATCTAGAGTTTTAATCATTTGTTTAGTTTTATTTTCTAGATTCAGATCTACATCAATGGGACAAATCACTTCCACCAGTCGTTCATGATGCTTCTTATGCACTGTAAAATCTAAAAATGTAAGCTAGACAGAATTTTTGTGATCTATTCTCAATAACAAAAAAGTTCTGATATGGTTAAATCTGCACCATTTTGGTGGCAACCAGTAGTCTAAAATGTGGATTTATTTCTGATAATATTACAAAGTCAAATATAATATCACAGAATTTTACAAGAGAATACTCCACTGAATTAACGTAGTATTGTTTAAATATAGAAATATTTGAGAATTGACAAACTTGAACCCTTGTTTAGTTTGTTTAAATTTAAAATAACAATTTCCAGACTGTACTGCTGGTGATGGAATGAAACACTCATCGACTAATGTCTCATAAAGAGTATGCAACGGTAGCTGGTAAACAAGAATTGCAGCCTAAATCCTGGGCAATGATCAGGCACGGTCTAACCTGTTTTCCAAATATCCCAAGCTCCTGCCGTGCAGAGAAAGTAGATCTATGGATTCTAAAGACAAACATCAAGTCCAGACTAAATAAAAAAACCCTCTTCTTTCCTTCACATGGTAAAGAGAATGTCACTAAATAAAGTAAGACCACATATAAAAGGTTTTAAAAATCTAAATTGATAATGTGAATTTGAAGGAAAAGAAATTATTTCCAGATTTTAGTTCTTTAACTGCAAAAATTTGGCACCCACATTTATATGTCTGCGCCACTTCAATATTTTACCCAAAGCAAATGTTTTAAATGAAATTTTTCTCAATATCAACTATTTAACCTGACTGTAAGAAATGCTTCTGAGATAAGTAAATAGAATGACTCCACCGAGAACTTTCTGAAGATACCTGCCTATTTTAGAAACTCACAGAAATCTTTAATAGCAAACAAATCATCCAAGCAAAGTTATAAATCATTAGGTTTGTATTTTACATGGTGCATACAAATAATTTCTTCAATACCTTTTTTTTTACTGAAAAGTAAAATCAATTCTTTCACGTCATCAAAAGGTATACTGCCTACGCCTGGAGAATCGAATAAATGCAAATCGAAAGTATCCGGCAACTTTGACTCATAAAATTTCCGCAAATAATCCAGATATCACGGTGATTTATCACATATCATAAAATAACTATCATTCCAGACCTCTTTTCGAAAAGAAATAGCAACCCCATTCTCTCACCGAGAGTCACTTTTGACAAACTTAGCGCGGCATGTTTTAGTTCTTTTTTCAGCCAACTGATATATGCTCATTTCAACAAGCAGACCCTTGTTATCAACCAGACAAGCACTGGGAACCATGAGTCTCTACTATGGAGGGCAAATACTTGCTGTAAAATGGCATTTCTTGCTTATATTTTCGCAAAAATTGAGACAGAATACTTTGTACTCAGGTAAATGAATGCAACAAGTACTGAGAAATTCTTTTGAGAAACCTTATGCAAAACATGCTTTTTATCTTCAAAATGAGTGCCCATTTGAAAATACTTTGTTGTGTATTTTTAAAACAAACTGAGGCCTCCTCAAAATGTGACAAACGAATATATTGATTCTTTGTTGAAATATGATTTCTAGCACAATATATCACCTGAGGAATCAAGTGATTAGTCTCATTTAAACCCATCATTATACCACATGGTAAGTAAGCCATGTTTCTTTGAATTACATGCCAAATTTGTGATTTTTTATAAATATAAAATATTTACATAAATATTTGAATAAGACAAAAAGAGATTTTAATTAGGATGGATTTCAAATTAGTAAAAACACAAGAACTCTGGGTTTGGTTTTAAGATATATTTTCCTTGACTTACAATTGTTTGATTTTTTTTTTTGAGTAATAAACAAAAGGAGAATCTTGATAGTTTAAATACTTGGAATACTCAGTCTTCACTATGTTGAGTTTCCTACTGCGCTTATTATTCATTTTATATTTAGAACGTTTCCTCCTAAGTGCAAACATTAGAACTGAGTAAATTACTGTCTCTATTTTAGAGAATTAAGAATCTTGATTCCATGGTTTATCTGCTAAGCTGAAGGAAGGCCGCCATTTAGGTCTCTGCTTGCTGGAAAAGTGATGCTGCTGAGGTTTTTGCTAAAAAAAATTCTTCCAGCTCAAATGATGCTTATAAGTGAGGCCAATTCTCCAGCCTCATTGGTAAATAATTGGGGTGTTTTGACTCTTACATCTAAATGAAATGCCCGGAAGTTTGAAAATTCCCGTTAATTAAACTGGAAGCAACACAAAACCAAACAGGTCTAAAAAAGATTAAACTTTAAACGGAATAACTTTAACTGTGAGCAAGTATGTTATTTACCATATTTACTGATGCAAAGGCTTTGTTTACCATTAGTATCCATCTGTTTCTGGAGATCACTTAATTAAAGGTGTCTTAAACTTTGTAGATTCTCAGTCCAACGAATAGGTCAAAAAAAAACAGATTACTGTAATTCATTAAAAAATTTGAATTTGAGGGTCTTTGATTCAATCCATTCTGACCTCCTAGACAGAAAAAATCCCTGTTTTATGTCTGTCTAATAACAATAATCAAAATTGTTTCTAGCTAAATAAGATAAAATATATCCGCCTACATTAAATCTAGACTTCCCAATATACTTTGAAGAACTGTATTGGAGTTATCTCCTGTCCACTGCAGTTTTACAATTCAACAAATGCAACAAGTTAGACAGATGAAATTATCAGTTATAGTACTACTTAAAACACCCTTTATGCTCTAATTCCGCAAGAAAATGAAACTTTTATTTGTAATAGCTGCCAAACCGATATAATAAAAGTATTTGAAGGGAAAATTAAATGTTATTATAGTCTATGTCTGAAGTATAAAAACTTTAGCATATGTATTAAAATTGAAATAAAATTGACCTTTGATTTTAAAAAAGTAATTTTCAAATACTTCTGTGTAATTAAATAGTTAAATTTAAGAAATTGTTTCATGAACTATTCATTGTATAAAATGTTTTTTAAAAAAAGAAAATCGATATACAAATTGAGATTGTAATGAATTCCATAACCCAAACATATTCACGTGGTTAATAGAACTTAATACAAACTATCATTATATCAGCTAAGTATTCATATTTTAGCCCATATTCCATAAAACCTTTTATAAGACAAAAAATGTCAAATTAGAGAAATGGGTTCTTGAATGAATGAAGTTCGCATCAAAAATATTAATTAAAAGACTCATAAACTGCAATAATGCCAGTTTGAGAAGTACATAAACTGCAATTTAGAATCAGAAAATCTACACCTGTTAGACATCATGAAAAAGACAAAAGGCAAAATATTTAGTAAAAAGAAGAAGAAAAGAAAAGAGTCTTATATTAATGAAAGCCTACAATTGATAAGTATCCAATATGACAATAGGAAGGGGGGGGGGAGATCTTCCACTACCTTTATATAAATATCACTAGAAAATATTTTTTATTCTTAGTTTTTTTTAGCTTATTTAGTTTACAAAATGAATCTTTAGGTTTTCCTGTATCAAAAGAGTTTCCAATATAACTAAAAGGTGGAAATTATGTACTCTGAACTGAAGCCCAACTGAAGAAACCCCTGCACCATGGGGCAACTTTCAACATGACATGAGTACCTTTCAACAAATGACCTACTGCACAAGTAATGATCAATTTTAACAAATAAAAAAATAAATTTATTGAATATAACAAAATTGAAAAACTAGTGATCTAAATAAAATTGATCTTACTTAACTTTAACTAATTTTTCTTAATTTGTTCCATTTCATTTTGTGCTATTTCTCTAGTCTGAATTTTCAAATATTCAAATATTCTAAATGGTTCATAAAACTTTAAAACCAGTAAATCTACAGGTTATTTTCATTCTGAATACTTGGAAAGTCTTTGGTAACCAGGCTTGAATAATTATGGATGCGGTTATCAATTTGGTTTAATGACTAATGTCAGGTCATTTTAACTTTTAATAATAATATCACAAAGCATGCTCTTGATCTGTGGTAGAAACTTGTTTACATTTGTACTTGACAGCTTGCTGGATAATATCTAATGCTAAAGTGTTTATCAGACCAACTGTTTTACTTTATTTTAAATCTATGGCATTAAGGTAGAATATGATTCCATATAAGTCTGCAGCTGTTCTAAGAGACATTATCCGAACTGTCAATAAAGGGACCTGTAAATTTTATAGGGCTCATTCTTTCTAAATTGTCACCAGTTTTATCCTGAAGTGAATTCACTTAAATTCTGGGTACCAGATAGCTTCCTCATTGGTTTATCTACACTATATAATATGCCACCAGAATCAGACTCTCAAAAAAAAAAAAAAAAAACGTCTAAGAATGATATTGGGAAAAGTTTGAAAACAAATCAAATTAAAGAGTACATTATTGTTGATTTTCCGCTGAGTTTATAAACAATATTAAAATTAACGAAAATTATTATACCAAAGTATGCGATGAATTAAACAAGCAGCATCAGCTGAAAAAATAAGACCAGTCACCTGAATCTGCTAGTTACGATGTCACCTCCCTCATCCATGCACTATATAGTTATCTGCGTTCCAGCGCTGTTCCCATGCGCCTGAACCCCTCTCCAGAAAAATAACTCCTTAACCGTCCAGGAAAATAACGACTTAAAAACTGAAAAGATATTTCAACCGTTTTACATTTTGAATTGATACTAAACCTAATTTGCATCTATATGCTGAAAAAATAGTGCTATTTAGAAAGCTGATGTAAATAAACTTAAAATCAAAAGTAACATCTTTGAAATGTTTTAAAATCTTAGTATTTTGAAAATTCTCTAAAATTATAAATCATGTTGAAATTCAAAACTAACTTTATTAGAATGAAACTGCATGCTCCTGATGGTGGCAGCCTCATCAGCAAAAATCCTAACGTAACCATTCTACTGAGAAATAGGGCAGTAAATCAACCAAAAACAATAAAAAAACATTTAAAATAAAAAAAAATCTAGATTAAAATCTAAAATTCTCAGTTTTATATCTAGCTTCACCACATGAATTACCTGTACCTAAATTCCATAATGTAAGTAAAGGATAGACTTGAAGTCCATCGCCAGAAATACACAAACATTGCCCCTTTATAAGTATATATATTTTGATTTTGAACTTTAGCTGTAATAGGTATGAGCTGAGGATGTTTCTTGTAACATATTAAAAAAATTAATCTTGAAAGATTGCCTGAAAACTACTTTTACCAAGATATATTACAATTACATAAGTGTTCTGGATTTTTTTTTGTTTCATGCTTTTAAAATATAGATAATTGTAAGGTTTTAAAGAAAATTCCTTTTTTTGTTCTATTGATTTTCAAATTGAATGATGTATATAACCACATTATAACCGATATGGTGTGGAATTGAGTCGTATGTACTTTTCTAGTCTTGATTCTCTTGAACTGTAGCTGAAACAAGGAACTGAAAAGAGGGAATTGAAAGGCACAACGATTATTAAGTTAAAGTGTGCAAGTGGCAAGTCATCAGAATAAGAACTAAAGAAAGAAGGAACCACCAAAGAATTGAGCCCTCCCCAAATAATACATCTGAATTCAAAGTGCCATGGAAGTGGGAGATATTGTCAAATTAAAGAAAAATACACCCTTTTGGATAAGTTAAAATGTTGTGTTTGTAAATATCCACTATAAAAGAGCAAATATTCTTGCTGTCTATAAATGATAAATTAACCTAATTTTAATCGGGAAAAGTTACAAAAAAAAGGGCTAGATGTGAGCAAACAAATAAGAAATTTCTAAAAGGTAGCTAGAACTTCTGCCATCTAAACGCATTAAGTTAGATCATCAACGTAGCCTTCCTTCCTCCTTCACATATCTATGGGGTCAGTACCTAATTGTTTCAAACTTTCGATGTTGATGTCATGAAGGCGGTGAGAAGGCTGAAAATGTTGTAAATGAATCTTACTAAGAGTTATAGTTATAAAACCAAACCAATGAAAACTGAATTAGAATGTATAAAAATAAATGCATTTTCATTTATTTTCGTCTTTGTAAAATTTTATGCCTCACATGAAATCTCATTTAGAGTGTACTCTCCAGGCACATCAAAAGATTTTATTTAAAAAAAATATTAATACTATTTCATAAAGATAGTACCACATAAATATTGAAGTTATGGACCCCATTTACCCTGGTAAATTATATGTCACTTCAAAAAAATCCAATTTAAAAAACAAAAAAATATTTTAGTAAAAGAATGGGTTTAATGCAAAGTTACACATTGCTTCAACCCATCACAACTTAAACTACCTTTATATTTTTCTCTGATATTGATCTGTTGCTTTTGGACCTAGAATTTTAAGGACAATCTTAGCCTTGAACGTTTTTTCTTCTTGGTTTATCATGTTTTAAGTGTAAGTTCAGTCTCATTCTGTCAAACCAAAGATATTTATTTAAATATTCTTCCTTAAAATGAGGATATGAATTTCACTATGAAATGTGCCCCTGATGTTTATTTAGTATGCAAGAGAACCTCTTTTGAAAAGAATTTAGACAAATAGGTTGTTGACAGAACTTTAATTAATTCGGTGAATAAATCCAGCTTATCCCCAATGAATAGAGTAAAAAATTATGGATGAAATAAAATTTAGCCAGTAGTATACTCAAACCGACCTGAAACCACAATGTGCCAGGTGGTTTAAAATGAATGAACCACCAGCAGTAGCTATGTTCCCCACTCAAACTGATCAACCACCTATCAAAGAAAGATCACTGAGAAATTTAACTGAAAGTGTGCCCCATAGCAAAAATTGAGAGGGTTCTTGAACCTTAAATTCCATTTAATAAATAACCTTCCCACCTGGCACCTCCAAAAACTAAAAATTCTAAAAATACAACTTATTTAGGTGCCATCACTTAATTCCTTAAACCTAAATTGTTTGGTTTCCAGAGAGTCCCAAAATATCGTTTTGATGCTATATTGGAAGATTTTTTCGCCATTTAAATATGATTTGGTTAATGGTCTTATGTGCATGCAATTTAGACTCAATCTAGCTTGAAATGTACCACTTCTGCTTTCCTCATTGGTATTCTATGCTTGACTGAATAATGAATTAAATTTTTTTATCATCAAAACACTACTTTTTTCAATAACTGTTCGCCTCTCAAAGATTTCAGTCTTGGGATTTTATGACTGAATCTGGGTGTGGTGTTGTAGAATATGTATTTCCAGAGGCACGGATGGTGGAATGGGCCTAGGAAATACTTGGTCTTCAGTGAAGACGCTCTCATCACCTTTGATAGCTTGAACGGCCATATACTTTGAAGTGGTGTATGGACTTCAATGATAATAGCGATACCAATGTCCAAATGTAAATAACCAATATTAAGACTCATAAATGTGATAACTTTACTCTGACATGCTGTATATGGAGAAAAATGGCCACATTAAAAAAAAGAAGTACTATATAGTCTTGTCATGCAGAAAAGAATCTGGCCCATACCTAACCATCCTTCTTTTCCATTTATTGCGTCTGAAATGAAATCAAATAATCTTACAGCAACTGATAATACCCCAAAACTGAATTGATTAAGAAGCCTTTGCAGAGAGGCTCGGCTTCAAGACATTTTGATATGGGCTGCTCAGGCAAAATCAGACCTAAAATGGAAATCAAGAAAGTGAATCTGCAAACGCAAATAAATTTAAAAAAGAGCTAGTCAATGCGATGAAGTGTGTGAGAGGAAGTAGCTAATTGTTTCTTATGTTGTGGGAGAATCAATAAAGGTATCTTACTAGAAAACAAGTTTTCCTGACAAAGGTGCTGATTGTTATTCGAAAACAGTGGCCAGTCTGACTGGTTAGTCGCCCATCTAACAGAATCACAGAGTCCATTTTGACCCAGAAACAGGGCATCACACCTAATCAACATCAAGAATGGGAGGCTAATTAAAAGAAATTTGCAAGAAACAACCATGTTAGGGGCACCTAATTCTATGGCTGTATGTGAAAATGGAAAATTCATGGATTGTTGATAACACTCTGCCTCAGATGATCATGAGGGATCTCCGCAAGAGATAAAAAGGAAACTATAAGAGAAAAAAGGGAGAAAAGTTAAATAGAATCTCCACCTAAAAAAAAAAAAATTGCAAAATTAAAAGAAAATATAAGTTTGTCCACACTCTTTCCTTGCTCTTTAACATTTTCACCACTTTTATTCTAGCCTTGTATGTTGTTCCTGTGTCTTCATTTAAATGAATTACAAAGCTACTCATTATCCCAGACTTTGCAGAAAGCTGTCACTGATGTTTTAAAGCTTAATTTAGTTAGAAGGCTAAAATTGTCTGCAATGACACTCCAAATGCCAGGAAGTGAACCTGCACACCCCTGCTTTGACAGAGGCACCAAATGTAGGACACCTGGCAAATAATTCACTGCACATCCTAAACAATGTTTGAGACGGAAATGAAATTGCTCCAAAAAAAATTAGCAAGAAAATGTTACCCTAAACCCTAAGGTTACCTGAAAATATATATATATATAAACCTACCTAGTTAATACTTAATTCATATAAACAAAAAAGCCTTTCAGTATCTTTGAAAAATAATTAAATAGAATGCGGATTAAAAGTTAAATAGTTTATAATAATATCTTTGTTGTTACATCCTTCCATTGATTTATACTTAAAACATTAAAAATTAAACTAAAATGTTAATATTTTCTTTTTGTCCATATTAAATAATATGGAAAACCATTCCTGTCCAATTTCTTTAATGTTTTTTTTATCTGAAACTTGAGGAATACTTCCTATCTTTTAAAAATCTTAAAAGAAATATTAGTTCTAAAAAAACTGGTTATCTAACATTAAATTTGGCCAACTGGCATTTCACACAGAATTGATATTATATATAATCTAAGTATTTTGCTCCACACCTAAACCTAAAATGATAGTAGTTTAAGTCTAAAATAAGTGTCTGAATTCTCATTTACATGTAATATCTCATAGTGATGTTGATCATTGGTAATCTTGTCAATACAAAAGTTTCTAAATATACTGGTAAAAATATTAAATAAATACAACACCCAAGTATAGTTTTAAATTCTAAGGAAAATGGAAATACTGATATATTCCTTTTAATGTAGTATAAAGTAGTGCCCCTTTTAGTCAATCCAGATCCTTTGTTTTCCTAATAATAACTTATCCCTAAAACCACCTTGAAATTGAAAATAATAAAACCCATTAGTGAAGGTAATGCTATTAGACAAGGGTCTGAATTACAGGAAACATAAAATTTTCGTTCATACTTAAAAAATAAAAGAAACAAAAAAATTATAAAGAACTCTTGCAAACACCTTGACACCCTGATTTTTTTTTTTTATTCTAAGATATTTTCTGTGTATCTTGGAAGTAATAAAATCTTTTACTCAAGATGAAATCAGTATTTTAAATTTGACTAACAACGAACTCACTTATCAAAATAACCTGTATAATTAATGAAAAAAAAATAATGTTAGACAATCTAGGTGCAAATACTATTCTGAATATAAATATTATGCAAGAAAACGAAAACAGTAACTTAACTGACAGCAGTTAGTACGGTTCAAATACTTAATACTCATAGTGGAAAAAAAAAAAAAATATATGCATCTGCACCAATAAACTCATCTAGATCAGAAATGAAGTACATTCTACCAGTGTAGAAAAACATGCTGTAAAATAAGCAATGATTTATCTGCTTTGAAAGTGTAAAATATTGTAAAATAAGAAAATCTCATCCAAGTCCTAAACTCTAAATGGCTGTCTCTCACAGAACCTTAATCACTCAGTGTGAAAATAGTCTTCGGGAACACCCAGATAATAGCTCTTGCAAGTTGAAATTCTTTCCTGAAAAAAGGGAAACCTTTTCTAAACTTATGCTCATATATCCAAAAATAACTCCCTGAGTATAATTCCACCTAACCAACAATGATTGGTAAAATGCCTGTAGACCCATCTTTATACCTTATGCAAAAAATTTAATCTAGCAATTTCATTACCTTTTCTAAAAAAGTGGATGCATCACACCTTAGAGACAGATAGACATTCCGTCATCAAAATGCAACTCTTAAAAGTAAAATATTGTTTTGAGGCAATTAGTTAAATAATATATTAAATTAAAGGTTAAAACAATAAATCCCATTCCTTAAATTCTTTTTCTTATTATTATTCTGTTTTTTGGAACCAGAAAGTTCTTAATCTTTTTTGCTATTTACTATTAAAGCAAAACTATCAAAAATTACTAAAGAGGGGAAAGTAAATATTTCAAATTTAACTCCTGACTTATAAAATTAATAACAAAAAAGTATTGGTGTCTTCAAATATACAATTGGTTATGATTTCAGTCTACTAGAAGACCCAAAGAATAAATGTGCCTACAATTAATATGTAGGGTGATCAGACTTTTCATTAATAACTGTTTTTCCAATAATTAACCATCATTTCAAATTGAATTGTATGCATTCCAAATACTCTAAAATAAATCTTACTATCATTTTCAACTACTTGTCTTGGTCTTTTCCTCAAATATACACTCCAGGTAAAAAATTAAATGCATGATCGCTACTGTATATCTAAACTATGTTTTGTTAAGTAAAAGTATTTGCAGCTTTCACCATCAAGCCTGAATTAAATTGATTAAATAAAACCGATTACCTAGTATACTATGAGGTAAGGATTCTTTTGTCTTCTAATTCTATCAGGCCCAATTACTTTTAAGATTATTAGTGTACGAAACCAGTACTTTAAATTAATTACACGCATGGCCTAGTCATAATCGCTGGCGCTTTTGTTTTAAGTTATGATTAATTTAATATTCGATAAAATAAATCAACCAATTAGTTTTGCTCTGTAAAAAACAAAAGCAACTGATTTAGTTTGTTTCTAAAAAATAAAAATACTATATGTTTTGTTTTGAAACAAAAGCATTTCACTTTGTCTTCAAAATAAAACTGATTTTAGTTTTACTTATCTATATATATGTCTAACTTAAAAAATAAGAAGGTGGTAGTATTCCAAAAAAGATTTTGCTGCCACCCATTCTAGTGCTATATCGTAGCTTATCCATCTCAAAATGGAATGTTTAAAGATTCCATTTTCAATGTTTAATTACATTTTACAAATGGCACCAACCCTTGAGGAACCGACTCGAGTATGATATTCTTTTGCATGCATATCACTGAATTAAAAAAAGGATCATGATGAACTTGACTTCGTAAACGGTACCCATGCAAACATGTCAGGTGGACATTGTTAGCAGAGTATAATTCCTTGATTGCAGATTCTTTTCTGATTTTGGTAAAAGCATGGGATTTCAGCAACCCATGCCTTTGTAATTAAGTGTTTATTCCTCTTTTACCTATATTTATCAAAAAATGTTACAAGTATATACATTGTATTCTTATCAAACCAAATTAAATCTGTTTTCTGAATTCCAGTTTCTTTTTTAAACTGAAATCTGCTAGCAAAATCATTTTTAGATAAATTTTATTGTACATTCCTATGAAATTCATAAAGCATTAAAATAACAGGAAAACACGTACTTGAAACATATAATGCATAAAAACATTTATTCTTTGCTTAAAATTCATTAAACAACCGTTAAAAAATATAATATTATGGGAGCCAAACCAGTAAATCTATTGATCATTTGAACTATACCACGTAAAACTTCCGAATTACTTTCAGAAAAATTTATAACTATAGAAAGTTTACCAAAATCAAGGTAAAGAAAATGCAGCAATGATTTAATATGCTTCCGAAATAGTCACCCATCAGAAAACTCTATCTCAACTTCCTTTTCAATGTGGCTTCTCAAAATTGAAGGATCTAATCTCATATATAACACCTAAAACTTACTGAAACAGCAATAAAATAATTAGATTGACCCCATCAAGCCTCCCAAATTTCTCCCAATAAAACGTTATGGTATCAGAGAGTCGAGCAATAAACCTGATTTCATTTAATAGCAGTTTGACAGTGGGTTGTCTTTAAATAATGCCACTACAGTGAAAAGAAATGACACCACCCAGTGAAATCAGAGCAACTTTAATTGGTCATGGGAATCCAATCCAGATTCCTGATAAAATTTAACTTACTGAATTGCTTAAATCATTGAAAGTAAAAACGGTAAACAATATAACATAGAGGTGAAAATGAAAACATTCTTCGCCTGAGAAATAAAAAAACAAATCTAGTGGATGTGGAATAAAAGTCAGTTAAAACTATATTTACCTGAAGATGACCCAAAGTTAGGTAAGTTATGCCAGTAACTTAAATTTCACCCATTACATATGTCAATAAAGTTTCAAAATTCTGAATACATCATGCAAATCTCATTCCATTGAACCTTCCTGTTTTAAGTGAGAAACAGACTGTTCACCAGATTTCACTGGTGTCTTCATTCTTGCTTCATTTTACATTAAAACCCATCCATCTTTTAGGGAATGACGAATACTTAATGAACCACTATCAGCAATATGGAAAATTAGTAAATGTCATAATAAAATAATACGCGAGTGATTCAATCACTCAGTAAATGCGTATAAAGTGTTCTGAATTTTTTTTAATTCATTCTTTTAATATATTCTTCCTAAGTTCAGTTCCCACTTCTGTCAGATTATGGAAATCCTCTATTTCATGTTTAAAAGAAGACTCCGTCCTGTTGGTTGGGATGTATTCTAATGATTTTAAGTAATAAAGATTTTGCTATTACATTTTTAAAGACTATTATAAAATGTCTCTGTTTTTCTAATCACACTTTTAATTAAAAGTCTTATTTAAGTAAGGCAAAGGTTCCCAAAAAAGAATTTAAACAAAAAAATGTTATTTCTTTTAATATACATACTTTCCTACTAGCTCTTGTTTGTTTGTTCTTTTATACCCTGTCCAAAACCCTTTGATATTTTAGAGAGAGATGTTGGAACTTGAAGTTCCAGGTCACAACTGTTAGAAGTCATCCTTCATCGTGCCGCAGTCGTAGTTTCAGCAGATCAAGGTATAGATTTTCACTGACTATTCTTTTCCAAACAATTGCTAAATGATTCTGTCAATCAAAGAGAAAAACGAATACTACGTTCCCAGCTCGAATTGCAAAAGATGTTATCATCTGAGAACGCATACTAGGATGATTATTACTCTGAAGAACTGTTGTCATTTAAGCAATATCAACAAATCACAAATACCATGATAAATACTACTGTCAAAAAAGTGTATCTAACTAATAGTAACTTAAATGTGAAGTAAAGTGTTTGTTCTAAAAAACATCTCTTTTCAATATAATTTTTCCTTGTTTTCAGAATTTATCTTTCTGTCAAATAGATGGTTACTGAGCTCCAGTTTAGAAAGAAGATTTGTTGTGCTTGGTGGTCACTGAACCCATCGCAAAGCTCTTTGGTAATTTAGGATGAATGTTGATTTTAGACAAACCCATATTTTCAACTAGGGGAGACGAATATTTTGACATATTTTCTTAATATCAAAATTCGCCAATTAAAGGATGAATACTAATGAAGTCAAAATGTGACGAATCATCATGTGTTAAAGTAAAGTGTTTAATTTTTTTATTTGATTTTGTAAAATTTTCAAAGTTTCATTATACTTCATATATCATAATATTGCTGCTATGCTTTTCAGGTGCCTCTAGAAACGTGAAAACCACAAATACTAACTATTTCTTCCTCACATGTTTTCCAGATCTACATTTTCCTCCCCAACATTTTTTCCCAATAGTAAAGCAGTTTCTACTGCTATTGGGTTCCTTAGGTGGGAATGGTCTTTCAAGTAACCAAAATTCTTGTTGTGATAAGGTGTTTTGTCAGATTGTAAATACCTTCGTAAATAATATGACCGAAGACTAATCACTGACTGGAGATGATGCAGATCGCCCACATAGCTGATCGGAGGATTCTAGCTGAATTCAATGTTACCGTGTTTTGATACTCTGAAATTATTTTAAAAGTCACTTATAATTTAGATTATGATAAACGATTTCACCTTTCAACAATCTAGTTTCATGTAAAGCTGGGTACGAATTCCTACTTCCTTCAATATTTTTGATTAATACAGGTACTTTGAATATAAAATTCCACCTAGTATTATGAGATGCATGAGAATAATCCCACAATTTATGAGACTTCTGAAAAAAGATCAGATTGAAAATATTGAAAAAACCACACAGAATGTGTATAGGTTCTTCCATTTATCCACATACACCAAAAATCGTTGTCTGGTACGTTTTTTTTTTTAAGGTAAATAAAATGTTATTTTGTCCTGAATAAGAGGTTAACTGCCTTCGCGTATTTATTTCATTTGCTTAATCCTTTACTAATAACCATTCAAACTTTTCAAAATTAGAAAGAAATCACTTTTTCAGTTTTAAAAAGTTATTAATAAATTATTCCAAAAAGCTGCTCAAGCAACAAATTAAACGAATATTGTTAATATAAAGTTAACAAAATAATTGAAATAGAATTACACCTTTTCATGAAATGCAATTTTTTAATTTGTAAATTTCAACTAAATTTATTTCATTTCATTAGTAATATATTTTGAATCTATCCATTATAAATTTAGGTAAATTATTTCGCAGTAACCTATAATGTTACATATAAACATTTATCAATCATTATAAAATTCCCACCCAAGAATAAAAAATGGGATGAGTCTCTTGGGTCATAATCATCTTCAACATGAAGCAAATAATTTTAAGAATATAACCATATAACATAATCCCAATTGTCTGGCAAACTACTAGTTAAATAATTAAAGCTGAATCTAATAAAGTAATTTCAAACAATCAAAATATGACAATGGATAAACAACAGATGTACAGATGAGGCATTTGAATACTGCACATTTTAATACAATAATATAAACAGATATCCAATGAACATTTTTCAGCAAAGTTGCCTGAGTCAACTGCATTAAAGAGTCAAATAAAAAAAGTTGTATAACATTAAATTTGAAATAGAATTACATAATTTTTACATGAATGCTAAATTTCTTTTAAATGGTGTAAATTTCTAAGGAAATTGACATTTTCATTAGTAAGGGATATTAAGTCTATATCAATTACACACTATTTTTGCTAAACCTATAATAAATAAATATGCCTAACTACATATGAAAGACATTTTGTTGGAAAAAAATGTTCATTATAGATAAATAGACTCCTTCCTGAAGAATAGAAAAACAGATGAGTTCTAATTAAGTACCCTAAATCATTTTAAATACAGAAGTAAATAATTCTAAAAATATAACTATATCACTGATTAATATGTGTGAAGGAAAAACTTTGCACCCCTTCTTTTAAGGGAGTTATCAGAGCAATGGGAAGGATATGGGAGATCTGGTATATTAAAAGTTCATGAGAAGGAGTGCAGGAAAGATAAAAATCGGCAAAGTGTATAATATGCTATAAAATACATTAAAATTAAAAATAAAACATCTGTTTTTTTAAGTAACCACACACCTATAAAAATTTAGTGGAGATGAATGATTTTGAATTGATTTAACTCTGGGATTAAAATCCACTCCAAGAGGGAGTTTATCAGATTTATAAAAAACTCTTCTGGAGTGAGGAAATACAAAATTTGATGATTTAAATCGTCACAAACATATTACTAGTGGGTCAAATGCAATAAGAGTGAGAGATTACTGCCAAATGAATCTTATATAATATGTATTGGCAAATACATTAAATGAAATAAAATATTACTGTTTACTTGTATAAAACGTCGTATATTTTGGTCAAATGATATCAATACATAGATTGCTCAAAGAGTGTTAATCTGCTTGTAGAAAGAAATATAAGAATAAAATTCAAAATCATCTTGGTAATAAATAGAACAAAAGTCAAAAAATAGAGCATATGCAATGATTACAGAGGTACAATTTCTTAGCCAAAAAAGAACCCAATAATATCTGCTAAACCTTTAAAAAATTTAATGAACGGGGTCAAATTGATCATATCAATAGATCTTTAGGTAATCATTATTGCTCTGAAAACTATTTAATACTTTTAGAAAGTTTGAAAACCATTTAGAAGTACTCTCAAATCAAGGTTCCAAAATACATACGATGATGATTATAGGATTAATAAAATATAAAATAAATATTTCTCCGAAGGGTTGAAATATTTCATTTTTCAGTTATATTTCTGATAAATCAGAAGTAAAACAAATATAAAGTTAAAAATAACTGAAAAGGGGAATTACACCTCACATGAACG
>BGPR01013442.1:0-28029 GCA_013235015.1 Araneus ventricosus
AAGGCATCGAAAAAATGATAAAAATATATGAAGATTAAAATGTGTTAAAAGTTATACAGGGTTCCCACTTATATCCGTTACACTCCCTTAACTTCTAAAAGGTGACAGCTTAGGCCATAAAGGTGGTGTCTAGGTATAGTAAAAAGGCTATGAGCTACTCGATGAGACAATTTACAACGCCATCTATCGGCAAATGTTGGAATTAGCGGTCCTATCTCGTAAACGGTGAAAGATACGACAAAAAAGGCAATTATAAAGTTATAGAGCACTCTCGATGTAGTACGAAAAGATATCTTGCGCACATTAATAAGCAAAACAGAATGCAAAAAATGAACATATGTTTGGTCACGATTTCGAAAATTGTCATGTCATAAAGAGTGGAAGAAAGAAACTGAGACACGCCCCTGTCTTCTGTATCATTGATTTATATTGCTCAAAATACTCTCCGTTAGCCACTATACACGTTTGCACTCTGGACTGGATTTCTCGCTGCACATTGTGCAACATGGCAGGTGTTACGGAGGTACAAGCATCAGTAATGCGTCGTCGAAGATCCTGCAATGTTGGCGAAGGGGTCGCATATACCTGCCCTTTTATGTGTCCCCATAAGATGAAGTCCATTGGAGTCAAGTCAGGTGAGCACGGGGTCCACTTTGCGAAACCACCATACCCGATGACTTGATTCTGGAATATCTCCATTAGGTACTGCTTAACGTTTGAAATTTAATGCGGATGGGCGCCGTCATGTTGGAACCATACATTTTGGAGTTGCTGCAACGGTAGATTATCAACAAAGTCGGTTATTACATCCTGAAGAAGCTCCAAATACCGCTGTACAGTTAACGTCCCCTCGTAAAATACTGGTCCAATGAGCCTGTCATTAAAGATTCCGCACCAAACATTAACTGACCAGCGTAGTTGTTGTCGAACTTCGACAGCATATCTCGGATTTTCCAACGTTTAATAGGTATGAACGTTCTGTCTATTAAACATTCCGTTACGCGAAAAACATGCCTCATCCGTCCGTACTATGTCTGCCAGGAATGTTGGGTGGTCCTCTAAGCTATTCATCATAAAGTTGCACAACGTGTAACTTCTCTCGGCAGCAATCACTGCATTGGTGTGGATCGGTATGGATGAGCACCTGATTCATTCAGGATTGTCCAAACGCGGCTTTCTGAGAGGCCACAATTTTCACTGATCATTTTTGTGCCGCTCTGAGGATGGGCGAGAGTGTATGCTAGCACATCTTCAGGTTGCACTTTGCGTCCTACTTTAAGAAGTCTACGAACTCGAGGTCGGCTGGTCACGCAGTCCGGCTCCCTTAAACGTTTTACAATTTTTAAGGTGGTAGGCCGTGTAGGATGCGGTTCTTCAGGAAAATGTTTACGATACAGCCTTGCAGCTGATTTCGCCTTACTCCCACATTCACCGTAAATTAACAACATCTCGCAAGACTCGTTAATGCCAAATTTTACCATAACCCTCAGCTTTCACGTACAACCCAGCAGAAACATCCTTTTTATAGCAGTAGTCTCTGGTGAACAGGTATGGCGTTCCATCCTCATTTTCATAATATATAAAATCCATGTGAGTTTTATACCAGACATGATTGAGTGGAGCTGTGTGTTTGGAGAGACGATTTTCCAAGATCAGGCGAAATTTTTCATGCTTTGTAGAGACATTCAGCAAAACACGCAACCGGTAGGGACAGAACAATGGTTCTCATGAGTGCAAATCGCGTGAATTTCCTTTGCGCCACAACACAGGCTGGTATTTAGTCCGTAAGGTGATCTTTTCTCGCTTCGCTCGCTTTGACGACGCCATAATTTTGAAAATCACAATCAAATAAATGTCCATTTTTTACATTCTGTTTTGAGTATTAATGTGCTCAAGGTATCTTTGCGCACTAAATCGAGAGTGCTCTATAACTTTCTAATTGACTTTTTCTCGTATTTTTCACCCTTTACGAGATAGGACCGCTAATTCCAAAATTTGCAATAGATGGCGTTGTAAGTTGTCTCATCGAGTAACGCATAGCCTTTTTACTGTACCTAGACACCAACTTTATGGCCTAAGCTATCACCGGATATAAGTGTGAACCCTGTATTTGCATAAATGCAACTTTTCAAAAGACAGATTTCTTAAATGCATTAAAGATTTGAAATAATTTTTTTCTAAGATATTACTACAAAGCTTTGCCATACACATGTAGGAATTTTTAGCTTATATTTTAGTATTATTTTATCCATATTACACAATATTTATATGCATATTTTTATTTTGTCTCTAATACATATGCATGAAGCGTAAGTTATGGTATGTACGTTCTATAACTCTTCAGTGCCATCCCAGAAATAAATTATTTTATACAATTTAGTATGTTAGGAAATTTCTTTTTTAAATTTATATATGTAGATTTGTCGTTTGAACCAGATAACTAGCTTTCATTTTAATACTTTTAATCACACTTTCTAGAAATAAAATGCCATTTTTGCAACTGGAATAAAAAAAATCTGTAAAGATCCAATTCTATTTCATTCGGTCTTTAAATGTTTATGTCTTTATGTTTTACGTTGAAAAATATTTGTAACTATTACTGGGCAAGTTACAATGACAAAACAGTCACTGCTAAAAACGTTCGCGTTTTTTCCATGAACCATTTTCGTTTGTTAATGTAATGAAGAAATAAATTACCATTTTTTAAAAATTATGATTAAAATACCATTCTAAACAATTCAAATTAATAGAATTACTAGGATATTATTAAAAATAATTTTCCTTTACAAATATCCGACATTTAAATTCTTGCGAATAATTTTTTTGCAAAATATCAAAAAGCAAGTATGCACATTTCCATGCGAAATGCATATTAGCGCAATCAATTTTTTTGTTTGTTCGCTAGATAATATGCTTGAAAATGATAAGTAATCTTATGCATAGTATATACACTCATTTTTTTAAACGAAGAAATTTCATACATTGCTGGTTCATTAAAAATGCTTTTGTAGAAACAAGCATTTGTTTTGATGATTAATATTTCTTTTTATCGATGACTTACGAGTAAAACAAAATCATAATAAAATAAAAGTTTTGTTAAAAAATACAGATTACATTTTTCAACAGCCCGAATTCTAAGATAATTACAGCCATTTTTGAGAAGAACTAACTTTTGAAAACCTTGACTGATAGATTGACTTCATCACAACGTATACCACAGAGGCCGCTGTGGCCTAGTGGTGAGGTCTCGACTTTGGGGTCGAAAGGTTCTAGGTTCGAAACTTGATTCCTCTGAAGAACTTCCGTGTGTTGGGTCTGTTGCACGTTACTTTATACGTAGGGGCTCTCGTTGGTGTGGTGCGGAAGTTTAGAGAATGAGTGCCAGCTCTGGTGTCGTCCGTGTCATCTGTGCGGAGTTCAAAATTAGGAGGTCTCTCCCAAAATAGCCCTCGGGTTGCTTCAAAACGAGACGTTAATATAACTAAAATAAAACCCTCGAACTTGAAGCCAGAGCGGCTCCCTGTCTGTTGGATGGTTTTGCATGAAACTTTAGATTGACTTTGATTGGTTGATAGACGATTTGAACTGATAGATTAAATGCAAGACGATGAACTAGACATAAAGGAATACGTATAGATAATAGCATTTTAAGAAAGAAACAATTTCAATTTTTGTATAATGATATCTCTAAATATAACACATAATTTTGATTATTCTTAAAAACCCAATAAATAACTAGTAATTTGACCTGTCCTTACGGACATACAAATATCGAGCCACTGACAGTTTCGAAGAACGCCAGCAAATTCGAGTAAAAAATTTCTTCACAAAGTACACTGCTTCATAGGAAAAAAGGTTAAAATAACCAACACAATTTCACACAATTTGAAATTCCTATACGCACTTTCAAACTTTCCTAAACACAAAATTTTGATTAATTACCAAATAACATAAATTAAATACAATCATAAGGAAAATAAAGAGGGAAAAAAGAAAGCTTAAAAAATATATATACAGGAAACCACAAATTAAAACCTAAACATGCAACACACTGCATCACAAGAAAAAGACTAAATCAATCTATACACAATTTCTTATCACAGTTTCAAATTTTCCTATACGTAATTTAAAACTCTCCAATACACAATTTCTTGAATAAAAACTAAATAACATTAAAAAAAAATAATGATAATTAAAATAAGAAGAAAAATGAACCCAATAAAAGCAGCTAGTTTTAAAAAATAAAAGAGGTGTAAAATCATTGTTGAAACAGACGAACGAAATATTTTTTTCCATAGTAGTATTTTTTTTCGAATACTATCCGCGCAGATAAATCGTTATACTGTTAAGCTTTCAAAAGGTTGGTTCAAAACATTTTTCTCTGAGACGCAGGCACATTATTACTAGATAAATTTCACACGTCCATCATCTTTCTCAACTTGCTCTTAATTTAATAAGCAAAATAATGTGCAGCTCAAAGTATTAGCTCAAATATTTTCTATTAATAAAAAACAGCTGATATAAATAATTTGAAAAATTAAAATAATGTGTGATCCTGAGTATTTTCCTCTTTTCCTATGAGGCAAGGTGATATTATTAAACAATATTTTATACTTCCAGCTCTATTGGGCATATACATCCCGGAGATTACACTGCGTTCCCTATTGGGTAAATAAATCACACTTTTACATTTTTTTGTCCAAAATTACTTTTAAACTACTTTTCATAGTTAAATTTTCAAGCTGCAGAGGTCAATCATCGGTCAAAGGGTTAAGAAACATCTGTTTAAAAAATTGCGCCAGATTGCAAAACTGAAAATATTTATTAACTACATAACAGCTTTTCTTCTGCTGGAAAACCTAAGGTCTTTTTAACCTTTCTCAAAGGGATCCTGGGCTTTCAACAATTAAAAAATTTTTATTCATTACTATTTAAAAAAAGGCTTGAAAAATTAGGTAGCGCTTATTTAACTACTATTCAGTAGTCAAATGAAGAATGTAAAACTGTTTTTAGATTAAACACTGTGTTACCAAAAATCATTTTCATCATTTTTGTTACAGGATTGCATGATAACGCTTTTGTCCGAATTAATGGACGAAGGGAAATGCGACATCGGGAACTTTGACGATTGAGGCAGAATAAATAAACAAATTGTCCCAGGACATCATATGAAGTACCAAAATGTTTGAAAAACAAAATTAGCGAATAAAATAAATGTTGAAAAGAGTTAAATGGAGTGTTTATTTATTTACTATATCTTATATATAAACCAGTCAAGGATTTCAGTTAAAGTATACACTCAGAAAACAATTTGCAAAAGTTTAAGAGTGATTTCAGATAGATAAACCAGTGTATAGGGGTAAATACTGTTTGTGTTTTTGCAGAACACATATTCCCCTTGTTTAATTTGGTCCTAGTATTTGAGATCACTCTGTCTGAGGGAGGTAACAAAATATTTCTTATTCCTACATCTGACCACGTTTTGAAAGCTTTCTTTTTCTTCATTTGTATATTTACAGTGTCGCAAAGTAGTGTATGATGTAAGTGAAATTTTTGAATGGACTTAAGACGTACCTGTTCGAAAGCCCTTTAAACAAGTAACTCTACAACATTTAAACTTTTTTCACTGCCAGGGCAAACTTCAAAACTTCTTTAAAAAGTATTTCCGTTGCAGTACTACGTAGAACGCCTCAAGAAGACATTCGGAAACTGATTTGCGACGAATTTCTATGAAATAACTCTTATCGATTTTTAATACAAAAATGTGTAAAATCTACGAAGCTCTGGTTTCACTTCTCTTTAACTACGAGAATATTAATTAATATAATTTTAATATTTCAAAACGTTTCTGTTGTAGCAATAGTAAATCAATATGTCTGCATTATCAGCTTCTGTAGCAGAATAAGACTCCTTCAGTAACTAGAACGATGGCCATTTCCTTTCAAATATGCTCCTTATCTTTTCATCTATATTGCCTCTGATAGAAAGGCATGTAAATACTATATACAATATATTTATGCGATATTTGTAATCACTTTTTCAGAAAGACAAGACAAGTCGCATGCGCTTACTTACAATTGTCTCTGCTATCTGAAGGTAAAAATCTGTAAACTGTAGCAATAATGACGATAAATAACCTCAAGAAGTAAGATGCGTGTTCTCTTATCTGTGAGGAGAAGTTTGAATATCCTTTACTCTTTTGCGCTAGAGAGCTCCATTGTATTCAAATATTATTTACTGAAAAAAATTCTTGAATAATTACTACGAAGTTTTCTTCAATACTTTTTTTCTTTCTTCTGCATTACAGGTTTTATATCGATACTATATTGTCATGCATTATTTGTCACCCGTTACTGAGACAGGAAAGCATATCTCGGATTCGCACGCAATTTCATAGAGAGTTTGAAGGTAAGAAGCTGTACACTGTTGCTAGAGAATAATAATTAAATGTCATAAAATATTGAAAGTCGTGTTCTAATATCTCTGATGAGTCAAATGATCAAGTAGAAGAAAAGGATGCACCAGATGAAGCGTACAACAGAGATTGAATAGAATGCAAATTTTCAAAAATAAACCAATCTAATTCCATGAATAACAACATAAGAAGCGTGCATCACTTCAGACGGCAAGTCCTTAGGATACGTATTTATAGTATTTCAAATGTTCGTTGTTGAAACTGACCGTAAAATAATTGAATAATTATTTTATTCAAAGGAAACAAATGCAAAGTTTGCTAGAATCCTTTATCACAAATTATATTTTTATATATTTCTATATATATTTATTTACTTTTTAACGTCAGTTTTACGCGCTATATTTTTAATATCATTTTATTTTTAGATTTGAATGTTTTCTATAAACCACATGATATAAATATCACACGCACAAAATACAACACTCTGTAGGGCCGACCATTGGAGCCTAGAGCTACCAAATTTAGCAAGAACTTATTTCTTTGGTAGTAGGTGTTGCTGAAAAAAGGGTTTTCAGAATTATGATAGCATTCTTAATTTAAAATTAATCAAAATGTTAAAGGTTTTCCTCAATAAAGTCACCTATTCACATTTATAAAGAACAAGAAATATAAGTTTTTGTTAATACCCGGATGCAGCCAATGCTCACGTGACTCTAAGTATGTGTAGCGGGCAGCTGCGAGTCTAACTTCTCATCAGATCACGAAGTAGCCGAACTGTGATGTGTTCGTGTTACAGTCTTGATGTTTTTGTCCTGTGTCTGTGTTGAATAAATGTTTGTTTGATAATCCCTGCTCTTATTCTTCCACCTGCGCCTCTGCCCCACTCATTTAACCTAACAGTTTTAATGTTGATAATTAAGACATATACCGTATTTCGTCTCATTATGAAATTCCTACCTTGATATTTTCAGAGAATATTTTTTATACAAACTGACCTTTTTGTGTGTAAGGCTATTCCACGTCTTGACAATTGACTGCACTTTCCAACATTTTAACTCAGTGATTATGATATTCACACATACACATATTAAGAAAAATGAGTCACAAACCAAAGTTTTTTTTATTAACTCTAATAAGGAAGAATTTACATTCACTACATTTGAATAGAAGTTTCCATGGTATAAATGGTTAAGCATAGCACATTCCTTGTTGCTACACCCCTACATGCAAGCCGTCCTCTCATCTCGCTCTCCGACCTTCTTTATAGTTTGCCAGAAGCATGGGATTACCTTTTTGCCTACGTCAACAGCGCAAGATGATCCCTAATATTGCTACAATATTTTAACGATATTCAGAATATCGAAAGGCAATGGTAATAATTATAGTACATCTTTGTGCGAACTGGATGAAACATTCTCTTTTATGTGGCCGCGGTAGCCTAAAAATAAGGTTTCGATTTCGGAGAAAGAGGGATTTAGGCTCGAAACCCGATTCCATTGAAGATCCGCCGTGTGGGCCAGTTGCACTTTAAATCATTAGTACCCGAATATCAAATGTTTTTTGTCGGTGTTGTGAGGATGTTTGGATACGGCGGTTACATAAATTATATTTTTTATGAGCAATAAATGGATTTATCTGTTATTTTCATATATGTTTAAAAAAAAAGGAAGGAAAATATTTCATATAGTCGTAATTTGTTTTATGAGATATCGTCTGAACCTCTTATTTCTGTAAGAAGAGTGTCTTTTTAAAAGCTAATTTATATAAAGTTACAATTACAAAAATTAAATTTCTATGAACAATAAATGCATTTTATTCGTGTTTCATTATCTATTTCTAAATAAGATGCAGTAATATATTTAATTTAGTCGTAATTGAAACGCTAATATAAATTAGGTTACCGTTACAGAAATTAAATTTTTATAAGCAATAGATGTGTTCAATTTGTGTCTTATAATCTATTTTAAAAATTCTAAATAAGCATTTAATTTAATCGCGCCTCTTATTTTAGTAAACGGAGCTTGTTTTTAAACTCGAATAAAAGTTAGTTTAATGTTACAGAAAGGAAATTTTCGGTTAGAAATAAAAGCATTGAATTCGCGTTTATTATATATTTTTAAAAATATATAACGAAAACTCAACAACGAGTTGAAATTTAACATTCTAAGGGTTAAATGACAAAATACGGGTAAGTAAATTAAAAATTGACAAAATTTATACCAAAAGGCGTCAATATTGTTGGCTATATCAAAACTGTCTTTGACTCTGGTAATTCTCCAAGTGACGAAAATTAGATTTAACACTTTAAAAAATGAAATTGTTCTCTTTTTTCCACTTTGTCGTATCCACATACTGTGCAAGTTCTATTTAAATATTGACAATTCTCAATAGTTATGTTAAAAATCTAAAATTTTGCTCTGATTCGTTCGTATAACGTTCTTCCCCTCTTCCCCGCCACCCCACAGGAAAATTAAACAATTTTTGTCGGTGATTGCCATACTGGAAAACGAGCATCTCTAAAATATCTCCACCCTTAAAGTTTGTTGTTGTTGCCACTATCAAATTAGATCAAACACAGTTATATCGGAAGAAAAGGATGCCTTGTTTTATTTTTGATCATGCTTATTGCTTTATCTCTTCAAAAATCTGTTCTCGTTAGAGACCGCTGTGAGAAACGCAAAAGAAACCTCTTATTCTTTGATTGTTTGACACTCCAGATGTTAAGGTGGCTGAAAGATAGTATAGGAATGCAGCAACCATTTCTTATGTAACAAATCTGATTTTCACAAATTCACATTTCAAAAGTGTTTCGAATCACCGCTTCTTGGAGGCAGCAGCAACCATCCCTCTAAAAAGCTTTAACATTTTTCATGGGAAAATATAAAGATTGTCATATAGGAGATGAAAGGACTCCAGCACTAAGTTGCGTCGTTGCTACCGCAGTCAAATATAGAAGCAAAGCAGTTAGATGGCAAAAAAATGCTACTTGCTTCGTATATGATTCTCATCACCTTTAACGTAATGAGCCGTATCCGGTCTTAAAACTTCCGTTCGATAGTGGCCAGTTTCGGGCACCGAATAAAATTTGAAAAATTTTCTTAAAGTGTAAAATCTTTAGAACTTTTATATGGTTACTAATGTGCTAAAACTGGTTTCAGCGTGGACTTATAAACATTTGTACTAATATTATGAGTATAACAGCTTTGATATCAAAATCGGTGTTGTGAAGCGATTACCAATGAATAATAATCGTTTATTGCAAAAACATGTACAAACTAAGACAGCAATCTTTCTGATTATACCTGCAGTTGGTAGTTGGTTTCATTGCCTAGATACCAGCAGTAGATTAATAGCATGCCTAAAAATCGAGGGACGTCCGATTGAGGCTGACCTGTTTAAAGCACAGCTCTTTGTCATGACTTTCAAAACTTCTTCGTCTTTGTTTGAAACCGCTGAATAATGTTGCTATATTCTATGAGTCGTAAACAAAGTCAACCTTAATCTAATTTGCTTTGTGCTTGTTCAAAACATTTGAATTTGTGTTGTTAATTTTTTGCATTCTATGCAATTCAGTTTGGATGTAATGTTTTGTTTTAACAGTTTTGTAGTTGTTTTTTTAATTTAAATTCCCCGTCGACCGAATCAATGCCTTGCAACATCTAGGTAGGCTATGTCTGTCTTTGAAAATAAATAAACAATTTATTTGTGCTTTGTTAGTGCACAACTATCAATGATAAAGTCTTTCATAGAACCAAGCGAATGTTCCTTCTTTTATTAGAAGATACTTCGAAGAGGAAACTCTGTTTTCCTTTCAGAAAAAATACTTAAAATCAATCTTTGAGCCCAGTTTAACGTATATACATCTATATCTGCTTCTTTTAAAATTCAATTAAGCTGAAATAATTTCATAATAATTGTAATAAATTATAAGTTTTCCAGAAAATTATAGAAATAACAGACTGTCATTTTAATTTTCGTAAGTATGACAATGATTAATTTTCAGTTCCCTTGTTCATTTTTGAATTTTGAAAGATTTTTCTGAACAAAAAATAAAGTTAAGAAATCATGTTACCTGAAAAATATTCCACGCTTTCAAAAAAAACTTATTCTGTATTGCTATTACTCAATTTTAATTTCAACACATTTTAAAGAAGTTTATTTGTATTAGTTCAGTAAATGTCTACCACTCGGAACTACAACGGAAATGCTTTTTAAGTAGATATCTGCTTAAATAGATGCTGGTGAAATTTATTTGAATAATGCGAACCTTCCAAGGGCTTTCTGGAAAGGTGTCCCGAAAGCTCCATATGAAGCAGAAAAAAAAATGTCGCAAAGGGTATAACATCACTTAAATAGTTTGTGGAGGCTGATATCTAAAAGTGCCAATAAAAGAATAGGAACTTTCTCCCCAAACGTCTTTAGTAAAGGAACAAATATTTTATTATTGATAGCATGTACATTATGCAGCTACTGATGACACGAGATTATTTGAAATAAATGCAGTGAGAACAGGCCTTCTATAGACTTATTCTCTACGCAGGATTATTTTTCAGTTATTACTCTTGTGCCTTCAAAGAATAAAAGCTTCCTATTTGTTTCTTTGATTTACCAGAATTGCGACACGAACCATTTAGGCCGCTGACAAAAAGTTCCAATTTTGTTTCAGACATAATAGAATATGGGATATAGTTCAAGACGATGCCTTCAAAATCATACAAGATCAACTTTACAATTAATTAATTAATTATTAAGCTACCACACTTGGTAAATTTAATATGGTAATTATAAATTACCACCGCAAAATAAAATTAGATCCAAATATACGGACAAAAAAATTGAAATATTTTCTTAATCTTTCTTAAAACATAGCGAATGGCATATGATTAACAGTTTCTTTTAACTTTTCCTGAGAAAATTGCTGTAACGTAATATGAATATTTGTTTTGAAATTAACATACAGAGGTGCGCTTCTCTCTGTATTTATGAAATTAAAACCCAATTCTCCTTTCTTTGACGCCAGTCATTTATGTTGTTTTACAAATGTACGTTGCTGTTTTCTATCGCTATCTGTGTCACACATTTTGTAATTTGGTCCAACCATTTCGAATATTAAGACATTACAATTGTAATATGTTCTTGATGGCTGTTTATTATATCTTTTGTTACTGAAGTTGGAGTTTAGTTCAGTTTAACGTGCCGATTTGAAGCAACAGGAGGGGCCGTTTTAGGAGTAAACACGTCATTTTGAGTCAAGGTCAGAGAACGCAGCCTGAGCGAGCAGCCCCTCTCCAAACATCAGCAACGCACCAGCGGGAGGATGTTTGGTCCTCTACATATGATTTAATGTTCAACAGTACCATTTACACGGCAAAGGCGCAATGAAATTTGGTTTCGAGCCTAAAACCCTCCGTCCTCGAAGTCGAGACCTTGCTACTTTGTCAACGCCATCCTATTTCTGCAACTGGAAGAAGATTTTGAAAAATATCAGTGCAGATTTCAGTATCTTCTAAAAGAGAAGTGCTGATCTCTTTGGTAATTCTGGTAGTAAAGACACAAGGAAAGTTTTTGAAACCATTCTAGATTTTAACCACGCAGATTTAGCAAGGAACTTTCATTGTATAGAATGTAATTTTTTCCAGAAGCGAATGAGCGAGCTTAATCGTTCACAATTCGAAAATGTAGTTCCACCATGCCATTTTGGTTATAAATGTCTCATGTATTCATCGCCATCTTTACACATTTCAAACTTTTTATGCAACATTATTTTCATCATGAATGTAAAATCTAGTTAAAATCTACGGAATTCTCATGTAGTGCTTTAAACTCATTGTAAGAGAAGATTATGTATATATGCAGAACAGTATTAATAACGTCAAAATGATTAATAAAAATTATATGACTGCATAGTTAAATATTGTATCAGTTGATATTTTTACTAAACTTAAAACTAGTTATTACCAGTTTTTGACTGCAGTCAACAAGAAGGGAAAACAGAAAAGTTACGATTTGACTTTTAATATCTTTGAATGAGTTCTGTTTTTGAAACACTTGCGGAATCTGCAGAGAGAATCGTTGCCATAAAGTTGACCATTGTTCCCAAAGTGTGCCTGCCGTGTTCGAAAGCGTACATCATTGCCTCCATCACATTCACGTTGTCGGTAGAGCCATTGAGCCTTTTTTCAGAATAGTAAGTTCTATGTAAAGTAGAACTCTCGCCGAGTCCTCCCAAATAATTAAATATCCGCTCTTTAAAGTTTTCAACATTTTCTCGAAAGCGAATTATTTATAGAAGTCCCTGCTTTTGCCAGTATTCACGAAATTACAATTAAATATCTGTTTAATCATTATTGATAAAATTAAAATTAAATATATCTCGCAGTAAGTCATCTGTTTTTATGGTGCCACACAATGAAAACATTAAAACAGCCACCATCTTGAAAAGGAATTTAAAAAATAAAAATTCTTACATATGAATCGTTTTTAACGAATTCAAGCAACATTTATACCATAGAAAATGGAACAACACTTTTGGGCTGATTGCGTTTCAAGAAAATTTATAGATAAACAGATGTAATGCCGAACGGTCGAGTTGAAACCGGAGCTCGCTTCGCAGGGTCAATAAGTATGGATTAATAAATGTAAATTTATTGCTTCTTTGTTATTTTTGTATCTTCGCTCGCACCATCAAATTCAACATTCAGCACCCACTGCTACGACATTCAGCGCCCACTACTACGACATTCAGCGCCCATCCTTAATACGATAAACTATTAAGAAACTTGTTTGGTTTAGTGTGTCTCTTCACGTCTTCACGTTTTTCTCATCTTTCTCTGAACCACTCTGTATTTACTGCAAGTTTGGAAAAATGTCTTTCCGAAAAATACACGGCTTTAACTATGATTTTTTTCTCTTCTTTAATATTAATCAATTTGAAATAAAAATCAAGTAAAATTTTCAAATGTCATGAGATTTTTTAAAATCATCGCTTGTTGCTTTCTGAAATGGAGGCTTTAATATAATTCGAAAAGTTGTTATTACTTGCAAAAGGATGACGAGCGATGATATTTTCATCGATTTTTTTAATCAGACATGATAATCTACCAGAACGAAATATTAGTAAATGGCAACGAATGCATTGAAATAAATATTACATGCAAGAACAATGACTTGACTTTATGACTATTCATTTTCAGCGTTAAATTGAAGCAGTTCTTTTAAAACTTTTTTCACTTGGAGCACACTTTCGGGAGGAATTAAATTTTTGAGATACAGGGTGTCCAACAAAGGACTCCCTCATTTTAAAATTAAATAACTCGGCAACGGAGATCGATAGAAGAACGAAATCAGTGATATGCTTAGTCTGAAAGCCGTAAAAATCTGATACAAAAGTTTCAAAATTAGTTATAAATGTTGCCGATAGGTGGCGCTGCAGGTTGTAATAGCTATTCAGAATCCGATAAGAAATCTATAAACTGTCCTTGGCAAGCACGAAAAATGTCTAATTTGAATCGATTGTGATGTGATTGCAACGATTACTTGCAAATGACAGTTTATAGCTTTCTTCTAGAAATCTGAACTGTGATTACAGCGTACAGCGCCACCTGTCGGCAACATTTCTAACTAATTTTGAAACTTTTGTATCAGATTTTTACGGCTTTCAGACTAAGCATATCACTGGTTTCGTTCTTCTATCGATCTCCGTTGCCGAGTTATTTAATTTTAAAATGAGGGAGTCCTTTGTTGGACACCCTGTATCATCATCTGGCACATGTACGAGGAATGAACGCGTTACTTAAATATTTATAGAAAACCCCAAATTCTTATAGAAAATATATTTTTCCATATTTTAATGAAACTTCTTTAACTGTGAGGGTATTCTTAATACTATTTTTTATTTCAGAAGATGAAATAGCTGAAGAATATTTCTTAATGGGTCAGCAAACTTATTCTCCCCTCGGACCAAAGGTCGCACGGTAAGGACTAAATTGGGTGGGATCCGAAATTTCAACTTTACTTTTAAAGAAAGCAAAGAAGGATACCATTAGTTTCATTTCCAATATTTGGTTTAAGCACACATTTTCAAATAAAGTATTTTTCGATGACAAATACGCCCAGATGTTTAGATTATTGTCAGGATCAGAACATAAAGCCATAAGAAGGCTTCTGTGTGCCAAGCACATTCACCAAACTATTTATGTTATTGTCATTATTAAAGACACGAGGTTACAGGGAAGAGATCTTCGTCCTACACAAGTCCGCCTAAAAATTTAGATTATTGGGGTTAACAGAGTTAAAGAAACAGGGGTACGAGAAGTCGTTCTTTTTCGTAGAAAAGTCAGTTTAACTGTTTAAATTATTGTCAGGATTCAAGTCACTGAAACATTCGGAAACGTTCTTTGTCTCAGACAATTCCACATAAAAGTTTTAAAATGAGAAAACTCAATGAATTTAAACCTTAAATTCCGCTTTTTGCCTTTAAGCAACATACATTTGTCTTCTAAAATGTTGAGAATGGGATTGAAGCTTTCATTTTTGTTGTTACCTATAGGATACATACTAAAAATGCTATAAAATTAATTAACAGCATACAGATGGTAGCCTGGGCACTGATGAAAAATAAAAATAAATAAATGGCATTTCTTATTTGAGGACTGCTTATCCTTTTTGATTTGTTTCTATGCTTTGAATACCATATTTCATTCTGCAATGATGAATTAAAAGTTGCTACTTGAGAAGTAAAGCAATTTAACCCTATATGTATTACTGTTCTTGGATATTAGACTGCATAATATTTGTTCAAGTCAAATTTTTTTGTGGGCGTTGCAAAATGGCTATAATGGTATAAAGAATCGTTTAGCCTGGAGAACTATTATCAGTTCAGGTTTTAGAGAATAATGAATAATTCGGACTATTGAATATATTTGACTTAAATTTGAATTAAACTAAATATATTTTGTACCTGATATTCACGATTCATTTTTTGGGGAGATTTGAACTCATAGGTTCTAAATTTATGTCTGTGTATTTTATCTAAGTTGTGTTTCTATAATATTTTCTGCAGTTTTTACTCAGATATTTTTCAAAATGCCTCTAAAAAGATGTTTGACTGAAAAGGAAATAAATGAATTGATTAATAACTGTTCAAATATTGAAGCTGATTATGATTTTTCAGACTGAGAAGCTGGTGAGGAAATGAAAAAAAATTTAGATGAGTTGGAAGACAGTTATCTAGTTGCACTAAACATGAAAATAGCTTCAACAACTGAAACCACTAAAAGTGTAACTTTTCTTCAGAACGAAGACTCAAATCAAGATAGCCAAGTGGCTATTAAGACATGAAGTAAAGATATTTCAAAGAAATTTAAAGCTTCAGAAAGGGAGATTGTTTAGGAAAATACAATAATGGATTTAATATATACTTTTTCTTCATTCAAGAAATGATTCAAGAATTTCAGCAAAAAACACAGATGTCCAACACAGTACGTACGACTTCAAGATGTTCGATTGAACTGAAAAGGATATATGCCTCTATAACGCAGGAAAAAAAACGCAAAAATTAACAAATATGAATAGAAACACTGTAACATTATGAAAAAAGTCGTATTGGACTTTGCCGTAATAAAAATAATATCTGTATCGAAAATTGCAATACCATTTCTTAACTAAGTAATATGCAATCATATTTTTTAATATCAAAATGTGAACATTTGTTTTTGATATCTCAGCCTGATTTTTGTAATATTTTGTAATACATTTTTGTATTACAAACCTACTTATTTTAAAGGTACTTAGAGAAATTCCTTATTATAATCGTAAATTTGTTTATTATTATAGAATTCTATCGAGAGAATTTTTTTCGCAACTAAAATCCAGTGGTTGCTGATTTTACTATTGCGAACAAACTGTTTTTTATCCGCATACCATACTTAAAACAAATGTGATTTTTTAAAGGATTTTTTACATGCACATATTAAAACATTATTGGTCTAATTTGAATTTCAAGCTTTCTCATTTGTTCCTTACAAATGATGCAAGTCTTAGCACGTGATGATAAACAATACGAAGTTTCAATAATTGAGGGTAACTTGGTTCACAGCCTTGCAATGAAAACTCGTCCATATCATTTAAAGCTGTATTTTGAAGTCACGGCTACCGTTGTTCTCCGTTTCTTTCAACAGAGCGCGCAACGAAATGAACTTGTCTGGTATTTCGCCTGTTTTAAGATGATTCCGGTTGGGTAAAAACTTTTACAAAATCAATTACGGTTGCACTATACATTTAGTTAAATAGTTTTATATCATTTAATTCAAATAAAATGGCTTTCATGAAATGAATTATCAATTTATCATACTTAAACGTTGAAGGATTTCTTTGGAAGGAGCACAAATGATTAAAACTTAATTTTGCAACTGTAGATTTTGAATATTTACTCAAAGCATTGATATAGACTAATTTTTACATTGTCAGCACCCATTTCGAATAATTTTACATTGCAGCCTACATTTAATATTTTATACTTGGATTGTTTGTGAATCATTTCATCTACCTGCCTTTAATAAAAATGAATTTCAAACCGATAGATTTTAAATACTATATTAATGCATTGATTTAGTCTAATTTTGACACTGCCATGGCCAGCTTTATTGTATTTATATTGCAGCCTATATTTAATGTTAGATTTTTGTCAATTATTTCATCCCACCCGCCTTTGATTAAAATATAATTTCACCACAGTAGATATTGAATATTAGCTCAATAAAATAAAAAAAGATCAAAACTACTTTTGACATTTTCATGTCCCAACTTGGATAATTTTACAGTCCAGCTTACATTTAATGTTTGACTTTGATATTTCGTGAATTCAACAGGCCATTCTCTCTAATTAACTATTATGTATTTTCACTTTTTATCATTTTACCTATTTATTATTAATAACTGCAGAAAGGAACAAATCCCAAAATTCTAATGATATAAAAAAGACATAAAAATATTCTATCGTTTCTAGTCAAGCGAAATCTAACTAATTTTTTCTAAAAACAAAAGGCAGCCTTATAATACACATTTCATGTACATTTTTCATTAAAAAATATAGCTATACCTTTTTAAAAAAAGGTTTGTGTTTTTGACTTGTTCCTTCTCTGCAATTAGCGATGCAATTAAAGATTAAGCTATGATTCTAATATTATGTTTGATATAAAGGTCACATTATTACTAAACAGAAATAATTCCTTTAGTTATAAAATTTTTTTGTTTTATTATATATATTTTCTTTTGGTAAACTTCGTATTTCCTCACATTTTTTGTTTTTAAATGTCCACAATCAATCTCTGAGAAATACAAGACATTTTGCATATTCTTCATACACAGATAAAATATTTAATGTGCAAAAACTGTCAAATTTCTTTCATCATACTCATGGAAATAAATTTGTATGACAATACTTTATTGCTGTCTTATTTAATTACACATACATTTCAATTGTGTGTCTTCCGATATTTCTTAGATGTCTCTCTCCTAGATGGCAGCACGACACTTTTTTTAAGGAACTGCACAGAACTTTTGTGAAATGCGTTAATTTCACAAAGCTTAGTCATAAAAAACGATTTAACGCGGCTCATTTTAAGCTGAAGAGTGTACACATGAAATAATAGTGAAAACTGAAAACGTACTTTCATTACAATACATAAAGTTCGAAATAACATTAAAAAATCCACAACAAGAAAATGTAGTATTCTTAGAAACATTTTCATTTAAAATTCTTTCGAAAAGCCCTATTTTACGTGTTTCTCCATCTTGAGAAGAATATAATTATTATTTAATTGAATTTCATTCAATCTGAAAGTATTTTAGATAAATTTCAGAAGATTCATAAATGATTTTCCGACAGCATTTTTTGTTGCTACTCTCTTCACTGGAAGTGAATGACATGGCATAATTAAATCTTTCTTTGAATTATATAAGAATTAAGCCAGAGTTTCACAACTATATTATGTTTAAATTTTATTTGAAATATTTCTTGGAAGTATTATATGAATTATTGTGGATAGTGACGTGATTTACTTACTTCTGCTCATTACATGAGCGGAACTAGGCATTACATTGATAAATCACTTAAATTTTCCGGATATGAAAAACAGATACATTGATGATGAAGGATTTTAATAAGCAAATAAACATCAGATCTTTTAAACCCTCGCTTTATTCTCTTCCTACAGGTGAAGGTTCTCACCGTCTTGCCGGAAAACAAAGGTTTTAAGTTATTAAAAAATATTTCTATCAAATTTACCATGTAACAGTATCGAAAGGAATTTTCTTCTTCTTATAATTTATTCTTACTTCATTGCATACATTAATTTTACAAGATCGTGCTTAAATATTCTATAATTGGGTCCTTTCACTTTTTTTATGGTTCATTAGAGTGCTATAATTCTGTTTTTTTTTTTAACTTGAAGGTCTTTTTGATCCCCGAAAAGGATTACCACACACACAAAGAAAATGAATTATGAATTGATTAGAAATTTCTGCTTAAGGAAAATATACAAATTCAAAAATTAAAATCCTAACTGGTATCTCTCTATATATGATCAGAATACAACAAAATTATTTTTCCAAAATTTTATAATGAAAATACAATGCATGAAAAGTTTTAAACCTTTTACGAAATTTCTTTATGAAATTGAACATTTTTTCAAAAATATCTTTAAAAATTGGAATTTGCCCTATTTGTCTGCGGCTTTTTAGTTATACAGAAACTGAAAGTGAAACTTTTCAACTTACTCGGAATAAATTTTAATAACTGGATATTTTTACATTATACTAATGCAATAATAAAACAAATATCTTTTTACTTGTCATGAAAGATGTTTTATCACAGAATACCTTTATTTCTGATATGTGTCCATGAGAAAAAAAATGTACAAACCACTCTTCAGATTTTATTATGTTTCATATCCTTTGGACGAGTTTTCTACTTTCTTTATTTACAATGAAATGACTTACCTACGTAATTCAGGTATAATTATAAGTTAATGGAATCTTCAAAGTGGATGTCCAAAGGTAATGCATATAAAGCTAGGGTTTCACAGAAAACTCGTCCATTTTGAAAATTTCCTTAATGGTTTTATTGAGTGTCAGAACTGGTAAAAAGAACAGGATAAATAATATTTTAATTTTTTGAAAAATGACTAAGGATAAGCACACTCTTTTAAAAAATTACCATGTTCTACAATTACAGGCATTTGAATTGACTGTTTTTAGCATTTTAATTTCATATCAACAATTAGCGTTGCCTGAAAGTGAAAAAAATATTAAAGATTCATTACGACGCTCCTCAAAATAAATGTACACAAGGAAAAAATATTTCAAGTTTAATTTTTTTAACATTAACAATGTAAAGAAAAAAGGAAAGAAATAAAGCACCAATGATAATGTGAGGTTTCCTTAACGATGCATGTATAGTATTTTTTTGTACGCGAAATTATTTTATTATCATTCATAGCTAAAAATTCCCTAAAATGTTGAAACCCCGCCCGTTTGATAGATTTTTTTTCTCTTTTTTTCAATATGTTTATTGAAATTAATTAGACATCAATATGCCTGCACAATAACATTAAAATTTGCATATGTGTTTAAATTTCAGGAAGAAAGGCAGATAAGGCTTAACCGCACACGTATATAGACTCAGTTACAACGAAACATGTACTTTGATTAACAAACATGTAATTCATTGAATTTCTAGAATTATAAATTGTTAGGAACAAAATTATCCTAAACATTATTAACAGAAATAGATTATACATTTAATTTATGGATGAGAACGATTTCATATACCTGTAACGACGAACCTTTATGCATCGCAAGCACAGCTGGAAAAATAGCTGCAAAATGTATGAAAAAGGTAAAAAGTTATTTTGAGGTATAAACACTTAATAAATTGCTATGGGATGACTGCGTGTACTTTGTAATTTTTTTACATTTTCTATCGAATATAATATTCAGAAAGCTTCATTTATTTAAAAATTTGAATATTGTTATCAGCGAATTTTAAATATACTTCTTGATGAAAAAGCCTTATTTATCGTCTTATTCTTAGTAGAATTCAGGATATAATAGGTTATCAAATTAAAACCTAATGCTTTGTTGTCATAAAAAAAAATCAAACTTGGATTTGAATTTTCTGTTTTAAAGATTTTAAATTTTGGTTTACGAGAAAGTTTCTAAAGTCGCAAAGTGCTAAAATGAAAGAAAAACCTTTTCAAATTTTAAAATAAAATAATTTGATCAAAATATTTTCTGAGTAATCTATTTAGAAGCGGATGGGTTCATTCTTGTGTCAGGGATAATTGCGTTCAGGGTTGATCTTGAGTTCTGGATTTTTTGCCTTCTCGAATCCAGAATTTAAGGATCTGATTAGATTCACTATCCGTCTCAAATTTTGATTTAGAACAAATATATCATTAAGATGAGTGTAATAATTTTAAATTATGCCAAAATCAATGGAGTTGCCAAGCTTCTTGTTGGAGAAAATTGATGAAAATCCAATCGTTTTGCTAAAATATCTATGTATGCGCATCACATTAACAATTTGCAGTTATTCGAAATTATGCCGGAATTTTACATCACGCTGCTTAACAGGATTTTAGAATTAGAGTCACAGACACCTTGTTGTGTGTTGAATGCTATTAGTGGTTGGTTTTTGTTTTTGGCAACTGCCTTCGTGGCCTTTTTAATTAATTCTTTGTAATTAAATTTTCAGTAAAAAAAAAATGGATACATATGCATATATATGTAGGAATTGTATTTTTCCCGTCTAGCTTAAAATCGTAAGTTTGATTCCTTCTTAATAATACTTTTTCACTTTCCATACAAGCTCATTTGCATATTGTTGTGTCAGCGGAAAGGTATCGGGAGATCACCATCACGCGCTTTCTCACGATGCTAATCACGTGATGCGTAGGTGTATGCTCTCCGTTAAAAAACCCAGGGTAATGCTTGAATCCTCAGGAGATGACTTTTTGAATTCAAGCAGAACAGACATGCGGTAGATGTGAGCATAAAGAGATAAGGGGTCTCTTCCCTGTTAGCACGGCGGTGATAGGCGATGGCTGTAATTACCCTTTAAACGAGATGTAAGTTCATATGCAATTTAAGTAACTAAGAAACCCTAAATCTTTCTTGTCTAATCTGTAAATAATAACGTGTAAATACTTTTCTGATATCGTGTTTTAATAATAAATAATTTAGTTTTTAAACTACTGTTTCTCCTCCTGTGTCTTTGGTGCATTTTCCCCTAGAGTGCCCATAAGATTATGCTTTTTCTACAAGTTGCGTTGGCTTCACCCGAGATGAATAATTTTCCTATAATTATGGTTGCCCAAGCCCGGATTATTCCCATGCAATCGTATTCTACATAATTTATGGCTGCTGAGGTCGGAATGGAGTTTTTCTACATATATAAATTCCTATATTTTATCTTTATTATTATCATTAATTTTTTGAACGTGTGTCCTATGTAATATATATGTAATAAATTACCACCCTTGTTTCGGATTAAGTTTGTTTTCATTTTAAGATTTCTGTGACCTCTTCGTCCCGTCAAAAGGTCTTAGACCCTTCTGGGTAGGCTGGGTAGGGGCGGGTGTTAAATTAAAAAAATCATCCTGTTGTGCAACAAACTTCACACATCCAGGAAAAGTGTTCACGAAATAGTAAAATGAATACTGATACAGGATTGCATAAATATGCCTAATTCTTGTTTTGTTTTCCTTCTGTCATTTGAAGTGGTCAAATATAAGCTTTTAATTAGCAATTTGCAAGTCCAACATGCTCCTAAAATAGTTGTTTTTTAAAGTATGGAAAACAAAACTTCTCGAAGCATTTTCATATAACCAAAGTCCTTGGTTTGAAAGTCAGGTAAAAGAATAATAATAATTAATTAAATAAAATCTTTCCACGAGTTCAGGATTTTTGAATCAATACGCTGATTGTCTGTCGCACATTCTGACTGTTGGAAACTGCTGTCAATTTTCGAGTGAAATTTAATAAACACTATTTCCTTATATATTTTATATTGTGTTAAAAACTTTATAGAGTCCCCAGCCCTAATCATTGCACCAGTATTTCCCATTTTTATTTCATCATGACCCATGGGTACGGTATTAGTTGACACCTGTACCCCATCGCCCTCAATTTCAGAGAAATATTTCAAAATAAAACTTCGACAGAGTGCCGAAGCCTCAACAACTGACTGATTTCACTACTTTACAAAATTAGCTAGGGCTATATTACAGACGAGCAGCTGGTTGCGGAAGGCGGCTAGTCAGTTTTAATTTTTACTTTACAATTTCCGAGAAACATCGCAAAATAAAACTTTGTCAGAGTGCCCAAGCCTCAACAACTGACTGATTTCACTACTTTACAAAATTGGCTAGGGCTATATTACAGACGAGCAGCTGGTTGCGGAAGGCGGCTAGTCAGTTTTAATTTTTACTTTACAATTTCCGAGAAACATCGCAAAATAAAACTTTGTCAGAGTGCCCAAGCCTCAACAACTGACTGATTTCACTACTTTACAAAATTAGCTAGGGCTATCCCAGATAGCAAGGAAGGTTGCGGAAAGGTTGCCATTTCACTTTCCACAGGCTTTCCGCGGAAGCATTTCCGCACCAACCGTTTCGGAAACCCTTGCCGCAAGGTTTACATAGGAAAGCTTTTTATGAATTACCTCACCGACAAGGTTTGAACGACAAGTCCGCGAAAGCATTTCCGTGGAAACCGGTCCGGAAACCATCCCGCAAGATTGACGTAGGAAAGCTTTTCATGAACCACCTGTCCGACAAGGTTTGAAAGGCAAGACGCTTGATGACGTAGACTACACGCATGCGCCCTCTGTGACTCCAGCATACTCGTCTATCGACTGCGACTCCATTTGTTTACACGTGCGTTTGGAGGTAAGAGATTTTTTATAAAACTTAAACAAAAAAATCAGTAGATATTTATTTTCAATTTCCTCTTTATTTTGCTTAAGTAATATGATTGTTATCCCTATAATAATATACAATATTTACGAAAGTAATTACTCTTTAAATTTACGTGTTTCTTTTATACTTTAGACAAAACAAGTTGATAATTCGTTCTATGTTTGCGATTATGTTATTTCGAAATGGCTCCTTAGTGATGATATACTGCCATATCGTTCCTACTGGTTTTAGTTCGATACATGTTATGCATTATCCCAATATTTTTTTTAAATTTTATTTTGTATTTTTCGTATGAACTAAACTGTTCTAAAATCATATGGGAATTTCACAGTGAAAGTACTGTTTGAAGCATATTAAATGATACTGATACTATTCTTTAGCAAATTACATTGGCTTTCTGCAAGTTTTTGAAGAATATTTTAGATTTAGAGTTATGAATTTTGAAATAAATTAACCCCATTTGCACCAGTTTTGGCCACGCTAATATTATATTTTTAACAGACATTTTAGTGAGTTTTAAGTAAAAATAAATCATTTTTATGCAATATATATTTTAGTACATTATTTTCTGTTATTTTAAATGTGATTTTTTTGATGAATTTATAAAGATATGTAATAAAATTTTCCTAAGATGATTTTAGCTGCAGATTTCAGTTTTTAAACAAAGAAACAGGAATGCAGAAAACAATAATTTAATTTGGTTGATAAAATACAAACTATATATACTCACATAATTTTTTTATCAAATATGAAACAAAAAAAATGGGGAGAGGAATAAACTTACATTGCAAAAGCGCAGATTTTGTTACAAATCTTATGAATAAATAATGAAGTTATGTGACCAAAACTGGAACATGTAGTGTTCCACTTTTGGCCACCTGCATGGCCAAAACTGGTACATATAGTAAATTTAAAGTACCAGGTTTGGCCACCACCCATTTAATCTTAAAAAAAATTAATTTTGATATGAATACAGAATAAAAAGGAAGCTTACCTCATAAACCCTAATGGTAATCAGTATTAGATTAATCATTTAATTCTGAGAGCTTCATGATGAAAGACTGTAAATACTTGTTCCTTAACAGTTGTGAATATATAATACATGATCTTGTATTTAATTTTTTTACAAGTCGCATGTTTAAGAAAAATGAACCAATCAGATTGAAAATAGTAAAATAAGGATTGTTTAAAGAGTATTGGCATGCTTCTTATTAATTAATTTGAAATTGCTGGTTAATTATTGGAAAAACAGATCCAATGTGGCCAAAACTGGAGCATCTACCCTATATCTGTATAGTCATGTTACATTATTAATCTTGCTCTTTTTACTTGAAACATAGAAGAGTTTTGTAATTTATCTAGCAATCAAACAGATTTTTCAAAACTGTTAAATAAGAAGAAATTAAGAAATTTAAAAACAATTTTTAAACCTATTTGACTAACATTTCTCCTTATATGAGATCTGTGCTACTTTAGTTGAAAATCAAAGTTCTAATAAAATTTCCCTCGATTTTTCTTAAATTATTAAATAGATTTTGATGTATTTAATTATAAATTTGGTAGAACTATCTCATTAACTTTATTCGAAAATTAATTTTCATAAAAATATTTTAACAAAATTTCATTATGAATTTAAAAAATTTTTTCAAAATCTCGTGAAGAAATTCTAGATTGATCTAAAAAGAAATTTTAAAAATATAAGACATTTTCTTAATTTTTATTAAAATTGTTTAATTTGAATATTATAAATGTTAAGTAATTTGCAAGTAATTGAATATTGTAAAAACTACTGACAATTTTAAAGTAAAAATTCAGCAATGCTTTGTAGACTGAAAAGAAAAGACTGAAATCAGCTTATAAAAAAGGCTGAAAAAAAAAGGATTAAAGGAAGCCTAAACAAGCTTATAAAAGGTTGAAAAAAATGGTTAAAAGGAAGCCTAAAACAAGCTTATAAAAAGCCTTTAAAAAAGGTAAAAGAAAAGGCGGAAAAAGTCTAAACAAGCGTATAAAAAAGTCTGAAAAGGTAAAGAAAAGGGTGAAAAGTCTAAACAAGGCATAAAAGTCTGAAAAGGTAAAAGACACGTTTAGAAAAGGTCTAAATCAACTTGAAAGGCTTGAAACAGCTTGAGGAAACCTGAGACATGTTAGAAAAGGTCTAAAACAAGGTGTGAAAAAAAGGTAAAAGACAAGCTTAGGAAAAGGTCTAAAATGCATGCACAACCTTTGAGTTTGAAGCAAGCTTGAGAGAAAGCCTGAAACAAGCTTGTAATGGTGCTTGGGGAAATCTTACTGAAAACCTTTTGCTATCAACCTTGTTTCTTGTTGACTAGCTAATCCTTTCCGCTAATACGAAAAAGGTTCAACTTTGTCATGAAAACCCAGGATTGCTTCCTTACCCTTGCCGACGACAAGGTTTCCAAACCTTTAGGACAAGCTTTCTTTATTATCTGGGATATTACAGACGAGCAGCTGGTTGCGGAAGGCGGCTAGTCAGTTTTAATTTTACTTTACAATTTCGAGAAACATCGCAAAATAAACTTTGTCAGAGTGCCCAAGTTCTCAACAACTGACTGATTTCACTACTTTACAAAATTGTAGGGCTATTACAGACGAGCAGCTGGTTGCGGAAGCGGCTAGTCAGTTTTAATTTTACTTTACAATTTCCGAGAAACATCGCAAAATAAAACTTTGTCAGAGTGCCCAAGCCTCAACAACTGGACTGATTTACTTTACAAAATTAGCTAGGGCTATATTACAGCTTACAGCTGGCTGGTGGAAGGCGGCTAGCTATCTGTTTTAATTTTACTTGTACTTCCGAGAAACATCGCAAAATAAACTTTGTCAGAGTGCCCAAGCCTCAACAACTGACTGATTTACCATACTTTACAAAATTGCTAGGTATATTACAGACGAGCAGCTGGTTGCGGAAGGCGGCTAGTCAGTTTTAATTTTACTCTTACAATTTCCGGAGAAACATCGACAAAATAAAACTTTGTCAGAGTGCCCAAGCCTCAACAACTGATCTGATTTCACTATCTTTACAAAATTATTAGCTATATTACAGACGAGCAGCTATTGGTGAAGGCGGCATAGTCAGTTTACATTTTACTTTACAATTTCCGAGAAACATCGAAAATAAAACTTGATCAGAGTGCCCAAGCCTCAACAACTGACTGATTTCACTACTTTACAAAATTAGCTTGAGCTATATTACAGACGAGCAGCTGGTTGCGGAAGGCGGCTAGTCAGTTTTACTTACTTACAATTTCCGAGAAACATCGCAAAATAAAACTTGGTCAGAGTGCCCAAGCCTCAACAACTGACTGATTTCACTACTTACAAAATTGCTAGGGCTATATTACAGACGAGCAGCTGGTTTGGAAGGCGGCTAGTCAGTTTTATTTACTTTACAATTTCGAGAAACATCGCAAAATAAAACTTGTCAGAGTGCCCAAGCCTCAACAACTACTGATTTCACTATTTTTACAAAATTAGCTAGGGCTATATTACAGCGAGCAGCTGGTTGCGGAAGGCGACTAGTCAGTTTTAATTTTACTTTTTACAATTTCCGAGAAACATCGCAAAATAAAATTTGTCAGAGTCCCAAGCCTCAACAACTGACTGATTTCACTACTTTACAAAATTAGGGCTATATTACAGACGAGCAGCTGGTTGGGGAAAGCGGCTAGTCAGTTTTAATTTTACTTTACACTCTGAGAAACATCGCAAAATAAAACTTTGTCAGAGTGCCCAAGCCCTCAACAACTGACTGATTTTACCTTACTTTACAAAATTGGCTAGGGCTATATTACAGACGAGCAGCTGGTATGAAGGCGGCTAGTCAGTTTTAATTTTACTTTACAATTTCCGAGAAACATCGCAAAATAAAATTTTGTCAGAGTGCCCAAGCCCAACAACTGACTTGATTTCACTACTTTACAAAATTGGCTAGGGCTATATTACAGCCGAGCAGTTGGTTGAAGGCGGCTAGTCAGTTTTAATTTTACTTACAATTTCCGAGAAACATCGGAAAATAAATTGACAGAGTGCCAAGCCTCAACAACTGACTGATTTCACTACTTTACAAATTGCTAGCAAAATACAGACGAGCAGCTATTGGTGAAGGCGCTAGTCAGTTTTACTTTACTTACAATTTCTGAGAAACATCGCAAAATAAAACTTTGTCAGAGTACAAGCCTCAACTAACTGACTGATTTCACTACTTTTTACAAAATTAGCTAGGCTATATTACATGAGAGCAGCTGGTTGCGGAAGGTGGTAGTCAGTTTTAATTTTACTTTACAATTCTCTGAGAAACATCGCAAAATAAATTTATATTAGTGCAATAAGCCTCAACAACTGACTGATTACATTTTCAAATTGGTAGGCTATATTATATGACGAGCAGCTGGTTGGTGGCTAAAGTTATTAGTTTAATTTTTTACTTTACAATTTCCGAGAAACATCGCAAAATAAAACCCTTCGTCAGAGTGCCCAAGCCCTCAACAACTGACTGATTTCTACTCTTTACAAAATTGGCTATATAGGGTTATATTACAGCCGAGCAGCTGGTTGGTGAAGGCACAATGTTTAATTTTACTTTACAATTTCGAGAAACATCGCAAAATAAAAAAA
>BGPR01013442.1:28240-41754 GCA_013235015.1 Araneus ventricosus
AATATTTTAGCTAGTAAGTTTTGGTAATGCTGTTTTTACTTTAGTTTCCCTGAAAAGCACCCCATTACAGCCTAACTCATACTATGGCCCAGTAATAAACGCGTGTTAAAGTCATTGCCGACAGACTAATCTGAATATTCCTGTTCTAATAATATAGTAATATCAGGCTAGTTTCATTTCCATTAGATTATCGTAAAAAAAAATGTGGATGTACTGCTTCTTTGTTGACATTTCAGTCAGTTTTATTGTGTCGATCACATATTTTACTAGCTAAAAATTCCTTTAAAAAAGCACCATAAAGAATCATTAACTTACTAATTCCTTTGTTTCTTCATAAGGTAATTAAAATTGAATAAAAATTGAAAGTATTTTCATTATTTATATTTCGCTCTTCTTCATCTAAGAGTATCTTACTCTGACTTATTATATATTAAGGAAAATAATGAAAGAATAAATTATTCTAAACAGCAAATATAAATGAAACAAGATATTGAAATATTTAAAATAATCTGAAAAGGCCAAGTGAATATAAAGTATATATCTAAAACGTACAAAGCCTCTTTTTGTCTTATATTTTCTAACATAACACTTTTAATAAATCGTTTAAAAAAAAATTAAAAAATCTAATACGAAAAATAAAAATCCAAGAAAACCAGTTTCTAACGAATACAAAGGAGGGTGGGACTGATAATTTTATCCCAATAATTTAATATTACAATTATCTTATAAACTTTAATTACAAAATACCACCGAGTAGTGAGTATATTTCTTGGTTGTCTTAATTTATTTTAAAGGCATTTTAAAATTACGTTGAAATAGTAACTTTTAAAAAAAAGCATTTTAGTACACTCTTATATTTTATCTTCCATGAACTAGTTAATTTAGATTTTATTTTAATATTATTTTTTATTTTATTTCTGGTCGTTGTTGGTTTGGGTAAAATAATATTATTTAAAATTATTTTCCTCCTGTAAAAAAAAACAACAGCATTTAAACTTTAACGATTGTTAGTTGATATATCATTTGTCATAATAGCCATCTTTGTAGTTTTTTTACACGTTCTTAAATATTTCATTTTTCCATTCTCCATGTGCATTTTCCCTCATTTTTTCACTTTTTTCATAACAAATGGCTGTTATTCTATCAATTAATATCTACAACTTAGATTTCTCTGTTTCAGCTAATTTTATGAAGGTCATGTTTAGGATTTGATCAAATAGGTCAAAAGAAACTTCCATTTGAAAAACAAACAGAGGCCTACAAATTAATCTTGGGTGAGTTTCTTTATTTTGTTTATTTTTACATTTGATATTTTAATCCTAGTATTAATATTTATTTCTTTTATTCAATAAAAAAATTTCCTCACAATTCTTTTTAAAATAGGTTTCATGCCAGGAATAAATTTAGCTCTTGCTCTAAATTAATGGTTAGATCTTACATTACAAATTTGGGTACTGGAACCTATTAATAATTTTAGCGTAATTTAAATTTCTACCCTCAGTGAAATGTAAATAAAACCAAGCAGTTCACAGTAATACGTAACTGAACGAAGCAATTTCTTTGTCAGAGTGCCCAAGCCTCAACAACTGACTGATTTCACTACTTTACACAAATAGCTAGGGTTATTAATATTGCAGACGAACAGCTGGTTGCCAAAGGCGGCTGGTCAGTTTTAATTTTTGCTTTACAAGTCCTACGTTATGACACTAAGATAGTTGTTTCTTAAAGTAGCATTAAAAACAAAACTTCATGAAGCAATTTCATATAATCAAATTCCTCGGATTGAAACAATGTAGAAAAATATTAGTAATTAGTTAAATTATATATTTCCCCGAATTGAGCATTTCTAACTTAATTTCCAAGTGAATAAATATCCTCTCATTTGAACATATTTGTCTTATTATTCGAAAGGGCATAATTTCGATAATTAATTTCACTGTAATGTTTCTTTAATTTTGTGATGAAATTTCTTTTAAAATTAACTGCATTGTTAGCATTCAAAGAATGAGGATGTAATGAATTCACTGAATGAGAATTACTTGAGTATAATCAAGCATTCATTCATCGTCCCTGCAAGAAAAGTAAGCATTTTTAAATGTTTTATTTATTGGAGTGAATGGATAATGACAGAATTGAATGGTTTAAATATATGATATGCTTTAGATATTTTATTACAAAGTGCTGCTATAAAGTTATAATGTTAAATCTTATTTGTTTGAATATTGCATTTGAGGAATTTATAATCTGCATACCATTGATTTGGTTATCGAAACAGTAATTTTGTCTCAGATTCGTACTACTTAAATTCAGAAAATTCTTAAGTTAAATTAATAATCATGATATTTCTTAATGTAACTGTGTTATCGGGATATGGCAATTTGCATCGAATCAATTTATTTTGCTTCCTGATTTCAACAGAAATAGGAATATTTATTATCCACGCCGCCCCACTCACCCATAGGTGTGGAGGTGGATATATAGGTTGGGTATGGAGCGTAACAGAAATAGGATTATTTATTATCCACACCGACTCATTCACCCATAGGTGTGAAGGTGGATATATAGGTTGGATATGGGGTGTAACAGAAATATGATTTTTTATTATCCACACCGACCCACTCACCCATATGTGTGGAGGTGGATATATAGGTTGGGTATGGGGAGTAACAGAAATAGGATTATTTATTATCCACACCGACACACACCCATAGGTGTTGAGGTGGATATATAGGTTGGGTATGGAGCGTAACAGAAATAGGATTATTTATTATCCACACCGACTCACTCACCCATAGGTGTGGAGGTGGATATATAGGTTGGGTATGGGGTGTAACAGGAATATGATTTTTTATTATCCACACCGACCCACTTACCCATAGGTGTGGAGGTGGATATATAGGTTGGGTATGGAGCATAACAGAAATAGGATTGATTAAAAATCATGAAATTCGAAGCTCCAGAACTCGCTCAGTTTTAGTCGCAAAATAGTCGGGCTTTTTTTGTTTAAAATGTTAGAATGTTAATAATATTTTACTAAATATGACTGATAGGACCGGGGGACCGTATGACAAGTTAGAATTCGTATTTTTTTCAGAGGTATATTTAGTGACTCAAAAAACATATATTATAATTCTTCCCTTCATTTAAAGCATTTTTCCAATTGGAACTATATGTCTATCTCTAACGGTTTAGAAATTAGCTATTGGACCACGATAAAAGTGGACACCCTGTAGGAATACCCCTTTAGAATGTAAATTTTGATAAACAATTTTTATAACAATTTTGAAAAACAAATGACTCATGTAGTTACTGTAATTCAAGGCTTATTTATGTAATGACCTAAGTCTGTTACATAAGCATATGAACCTGAAGTACTGCGCGAAATATATTCAATCACCATAAAATTTTTAACACATTTTGTCTTTAATATGAATAAATATTTTTGGAAGCCATCAGTGTTAATACAGGACGCGATGTAACATGTTACTATATCTGGTGTCATTAATTATGGATGACGCTGAACATATTACGCGATATACATAAATCTTGGCACGAGATTCTAGCGAGTCATTTTAACGCCACATTTAATTAAGTTCTTAATATGGATCTCAGGAGTATTCATAATGTTTCAGAAGCTTTCTTCTTCGCTTAAATTTAATTTAATCACATTTTACTCAAACATCTTTTATAGAATGTCAACTCTCATCTTAAGCATCAGCAGACCGAGCAAGACATATAGAAAGAAATGCTGAACATAAAGTTTAAAGTACTTATTATTAAAACTCTTGGCGATTACTTGACACATTCTGTTACTTTCAAAGATAAGGCTTTTCTAAGATGATTTAAAATTAATGTCATATCTTATTTCTATAATTTTCTCAATGCAGAGCATTTTTCTTTAATTGATCAATAATATTGCTGTTATCGCCATTTCCGAGCAAAGTAAAATAGTCTAAGGCACACATGCGCACACATATATGGCTACAATAAATGAGGTATAGATAGAAAGAAGGCTATAAATAATTTAAAGTACAGCATATTTTTTTATATACTTATTAAACGAACGAATCGAGTCTTGTTTTAACTCGGCCGTTTAACATTTCGTCTGTTTGTCACTAAATTTTTTGATATGTAGTAACGACCCAACTCTTTATTCTATTTTCTTAGTATTCGGCATGAATGTTGTATGAAGTCATTCAAAAAGATGTATGCGTAAGGAGTTCTATTTTTTTATTCCGTTTTAAGATAGTGACCGTTTTAATGGTTCCGTTACATGTAATGTTAAGCTTTGTTCAATGATTCTCACCAAGTGGAATTCCATTCGAAATATCTTCAAAAAAATCGATAATCATAGACATTCAATTGCAATTTTATGAATGCTTACAAAAGCAGAGATTTGTGTAAATAATTCGTATTCGGAAAAAGGGACTCAACCTTTAAGGACTGCGATGAAAGCAGATCTTAGATTCTTTTTCTGGACACGAGATTTACTGTTGAGAGAACTATTAGTGTAGAGGTTGAGTTAAGTATAGATAGGTTTAGTAAAATAAGCTGTCGAGGTTCGTTTGTGATGTTATTAAGCAGTAAACAAAATAAACTTCATTCCAATGAGTTCGCCGGAAGATACCTCAACTTGTGCTCAAGGGATACGTGTCAAATTCGTCGTGCCACTCTACGTTTGAAATTCACTGAACGTTTTGCTGGAGAATGAAGGTGTATCATCTTAATGAATTTCACGAACTTCTTCCGAATAAATCCATGATTAATAGGGTGGGTCGAAAAAATCAATTTTTCGAATATTGAATTCAAACCGGTCGCAAAAGTTGTGCATGACCATTCTAATCAAGCAAAGAGCGTAAAATTTGGAAAAAAATGACAAAAGAGAATAATACATAACAATAGTCAGAAAAATTAATTTTTCGAATATCGAATTCTAATAGGGCGAATTTTGTATATTAGCATGCTAATCAACGGAAAAATATGGAAAAATTATACTTTTAACCTTCAGTTCTCGTAAGAGGCTTATAGTTTGGAAAAAATGACCGAAAACCTCACAATTTACTTTTACGCTAAAATTATACAGGCTACAGTTTTTGGTTTCTAATAAAATCCAAGAACTTCATTTTTGATGCATGAGGACAGATAAATTATATTTAAAATGAATGCACTACATTTTGAATTCGAGCGAGCAAAGGCCAGATCTAGAGAGCACTGTCCTATCTGGATTGCTCTGACAATATCCAGAAGGTACTGTTGATCTTTACTAAGATCAGTTCTATTTATATTAATTTCATCTGACTCAATTGGTTTGAAATTTATAATGGGCAATTTCTCACAATTTGCGAGTTGTTTGCCTATTTTTCCAGAAAATAACGCTGGACCCGTCGTCTCTCCGTCCAAATATTCAAATAAATGTTTAAATGGCAGCTCGTTGAAGTGAAGTAAGCATATGAACCACTGCAGCAAGCGCTGGGTTTTAAGCTCTATGTTGCGGATAACACCATTTTTCCATCCTTTGTCTGTTGCTGTACCATCACAACCAATTGCTTCCAGTTCATTAATGTCAACATCAATATCTTCCAGATACTGATACTTTAGAATACACTTGGCTATATCACTACCGGTTCCACTTGCTGGTGTGACGTGACCGATATATTGCCTACGAGGTTCACGAATCATACTAGTCTTTCCTTATTTTTCTGTATATTTTAGTTCCTATTTTTTTCTTGAAAGATAATATTATCTTTCCTACCATGAAAATATAGTTCATTTGTTACTATTAGCCGATCCATAGTTTGTCCTATAGCTTGTTGTGTCTTCTGTTTTTCTCTCCTTATCTTTCTTTTATGGATCACTAGCGACGTATCTTTTTCAGAAATCAGTCCAAGATCGTATAAAACGCTGGAAGTAATAACAGCCATAGCTCTATGAGAAATGCCAAATCTATCACTAACCAAAACAATGGAGGTTAATTTTGACCTCACTTGAGATTCTGAAGGAGATGAAGTAATTACAGCGCGCGTTAAAGAAGTACTTCATAAACAAATCGCTAAAGCTTTTTGTGACTGGTTTCTAGGAATTTACCCAATTTCTTAAGATTCAAAAAATAACTTGCAAAATATTCCTAATATAATCAAGAAACTATACTCCAACGTACAAATCTATAAACTGCCATCTTTATTCTTTCAAATATACTAAATTACAAAAACTGTTGCCATACTTTAGAAGTGACAATGGCTAAACTTTATCACTAAATAAACTCCAGTGAATCTGCTTATCCTTCTTTTTTCATAATTTTAAAACAATTCGATTTACCTCCCAACTTTGCCTTCCTCCCTGTCCATCAAAGTTTCTCAGAAAGAAATCCAAATTTCTCTCAGAGACTTATAATTCTTAGTAAAACTTGTTTATAGAAACTTCACTCAAAGAACAAATTCACGCGACAAAAAGAACGTCCTTAATTGCGGAATAATTTTTTTCTCCGAAACAAAGACCAAGATATTTTCCATTCACACTTTCTTCTCATTTCTAAATATAAAAACTGCCTTGCAAACGTAGTTCTATCAGAACAAATAGAAACTTTCCTCGAACTTCTTATTTATAGAAAAGAAAACAAGAGCAACTTCTCGAAGAACCAGAAATGTTCTTACATGCATAAAAGAATTATTAAAAAAATAAGCGTTGATTCTTCTTACAACCTGAATTAATTTTGTTCTACAGGTAACTGAGTTTAGGTTAGTTTCTCATAAGCAATTTAGATAAAAGGATATTTCTTTGTTCCTACAGTATTTACTGTTTTTCAGAACGTGCATAAAGGAAATTAAAGAGTTTAATTAATTGCATACACAATGGATTATTCGATTTTGTCTCTACTGTTTATTTTTTAAATCAAAATTATGAAATATAATTCAATTCATTTTATTTCTTAACTTTTATATTTATAGAATAAATTAAAAATATCTAATATATTAATTATGTGTCGTTTGAAGTTTGTTCTTAATAAAAAGGATAATTGTATTTTTTCTTTCCCTTTTATTGCTATCTGAATATTGCAGAAATTTTATCTGGAAGGCATAGTCGGTTTTTAAGCGAAAGATGTAAGAAACATTTTTCCAAATTAACAATATTTGCATTAACTTAACAAATTTCTTCTCCCCGATATACAATAAAAAATTTACAGGAAACCTATATGAGAAAAACGAAAGACTGTAACCTCAAATATAAATAATCTATAATTTAAACAAAACGATCATATTCTCCACTCTGAAGTTTATGTACTTTTTAAAACAAACTCTAGATGGATCTCGCAATTTTGAACTGTGGTCACATGCCGACACCAGAACCAATTTTGTTCAGTTATATTTACATCACATTTTATAGAAACAACGAGAGGTATTTTGGAAATGACCTCGTCATTTTCAACAGCGGTCAGATGACGAGGACAACGCCTGAACTGGTACCCCCCATCCAAACTTCCGCACCACACCAATGGAAAGACGTTCAGCCATGACGGATTCAGCATGCACTATATCTGCTTGTAGAGTGATTCTTCGATAGTATCAGGTTTCGAACCTGGAATCCTCTCGTCTCGAAGCCGAAATCTTACTCCAGGGCCAGACCGCCGGATCTCTCAATTATTGTCTTATATTGCTTAACTCTTCCTTTATTTGTGGAAGCAAAAACAAGAACTTAAATCTGAATTTATTTCGCTTCAATAGCAAAAAAATATTATTCTACTATTTGTGTTATCCATGTTATTTTAATCTATAACTCTTTAAGAATTTTACATAGATAATTTTTTTGTCTGGTTATCAAATCAAGTCTTATGTTTCAAAACTAAATGCAATAATTACAAATTACCTCAATGCTTACCTAGATTTAGAAACATTTGACATTGTAACAGCAATTTAATTGCTTTAACTAGACAAATCATAATACATATTTCAATTTAAATTAATTATACACATAACTACATTTCAAAATTATCTATACCGTTTTCCATTTCGGACTGAACTAGGCATTTATTACAGAAATGCTACACCATAATTATGCAGTAAACTCCAGGACACATTTCTATATGAACACAAACGAGTAGGATTTTAAGTCAATTATTTTACAGGAATATGCGTCCAAGTTGGTTACGAAATGAATCATTATTCAAGTCAATTCTAACAACTTGCTGTTACGAGACAAGCTTTAGAATTAAGCCTTGCTGCGATGTTAAAAAGTTCCTTTAAATCTACGAAATAAATTAATAAGATATTTGAATTCGGTACGAATTTCTGACTAATACTTATAACTGTGAATATCGCAGTAGGAGCTTGTTTGCTTTCTGTACTACATTTTAATCTGTCTTAACATCAATAATGATGTAATGTGATTCAACAATTGTACCACAACAAAGTTTAATTCCCTTCAACCTTATAAGCAAGCAGATTAATGTATATAGGGAAAAAAGTCGTTTACAGCAAATATTTCATATCTAACTAACCATTAACATCTGGGACTCTCACTGGGACTGAAAGAAACTCACAAAGAATCTATTTATCTCTATCTTTCTACCAGAAGGAAATAAAAGAATCTCGACAGCATGTGTTAGGCTTAGTTAAGGCTAGAATTCCCAGCATGCAGCTGTGCAGGCTCAGACATTATTAGCTTGCTTTCCTAATAATTCAGCCTCTTTCTCCGTTCCTTGGAGATTTGCTTCATAATAAAACGGAGGCTTGTTGTTACTTTCAGAACTTTTCTGAGTCGTAATTTTTGCTACTATGCATCTGCTTTGGATTGAGTCAGATATTTTCTTTTCAAGGTTTCTTCTCATGGGTTTATATCTTTCTTTTTTGTGACAAGGACATTGTTATTTTCGTGATTGCCTAGAGAGGTACAAATCCGATAAATGTAATATCTCCAAGTAATTCCACATGTCATGATTTTGCGTACATGCTTGTTCATAACTGCCTTAAGTCAATAAACTGCATTTCCAATATAAGTAATCTACTCTCTTTCTATATATATATATTACAACAATTTAAACATGAAGCAGAAAACGATGACAGATGACGATCTTACATAAGACAGATCGAGAAAAATAGAAAAAATAAAGTAATGGAATATATGTTCCTGTCAATGTGATTAATCGGTTATTAGCAATGAAAACGGATTTGATATGCAGCCATTATTAATATTAAACATGGTTTGTATTATCAATAAGCGAGTAATCAAATTGAACGTTAGGTATGTATATATATACACGAAATTAGAATTAGGTATGTATATTATACACGATTATAGAAATCTACAGCTTTTGTCCGATCTTGTTGAAATTTGTCAAACGTGCTCTGTAAACCAAGAGATAAATCAATGCCTACTTTTCGTGGCTCAAAATTTTATTAAAACTTTAGTCATTTAAAAATTACGTAAGTTTTTCTAGTTTTCCCAAATTAATATTAGATGATAAATTATTTTACAAATTATTAATTCAAATTATTTATTCAAAGGTAGATAAAAACATATAAGAAATAAAAAACCTTTACAATTTATCTTAAATGATATTGAAAATTAAATGCACGAATTTTAGAAATTTTTTTACATTACCAACAAAAAAAGAACTTTTTTATTACCCAAGTTTAGACATCAATATATCTATATGTGTCTCAGATCACCTTTTGAACTCTTCTTCTTGGAGTTTCATTTCGTTTTATTAGCTGGCAATAAGAATTCATTTTATCACCTGGATTTCCAGAAGAGCAATATACACACGGCTGAAAAATTATTTTGGTCGAAGACAAGCTGTGAAAAAAAATTGAACCGCGTCGAATCGCTGCCATTTGCTACCTAAAGCAAGGAGTTCACTTTCTGTAATGCTAGAAAGCAATCTTCATGGGCACTTAGGTGAGCAGAACGCATTCAAGTATAAAGAAAAATGGACCATTCTTGGGTATCTGAGAACACAGAAAGTTCCCAGTTTTAGTCCTATTCCAAAAAGCGTCTTGTAGGGAAGCATCGCTTCTGAAGAATGGAATTCGTGTAAGACAGTTGCAAATATCTAGCTCCAATAAAAAATACACCTTACGAATATGCCCTTTCTCGATATTTTTATTTTTGCTTTCCAAAACAGCTGGATAGAGGATATCTTGTATCCTCTTCAAGCCCATCCAACGACTTGGGTCCGATCGGTTGGGTCGGTTATCATTGGGCAGTTCAGAGGGATTTAAAGTTACGATTACAGATAACATCTCGTTCTCAATTTTTGAAGGAAAAAGAAACTCAATGTAATTTTGGCAAATCCTGCTCAGAGAATGTGTGTTATTTATTGGTTTATTGATACAAATCGCGACACAAAAGTGAGAAATAGTTGATTCCATGCAGGCCCGTGTTATATCATTTAAAATTTCAGCCAACCTAATCAGCCTTTAACACCTTAACTCGTTTTCTTAACTAGTGTAATTAAATAATTTTTCTGCAATTTCCTTAATGTAAAAAATTAATAGATAGATTAGATTAATAAAGAAATAAATAAATAAAATCCAAAAAATTAAACTTACAGAAAATTCTGAGGTAAAAGAAACGCATTACAAAAATGGACAGTATAACTGTTCAAAACCGTCTGAATTTTCGTCGTAATATCTCGCGACACACTAAAGGCAAATAATGATTCAACAACAAGTGTGAAGGCGCGTGCATGAGAAGCGTGTATTCATACATAAATATGTTGAATGACAGTCAACATATTTGTTTATAATTTTCGTAGCTATCCTACTTTTTGAAATATTTTAAATTAGATTATTATTTTGATTTGTATTAATATTACAAAAGAAGATTAAAAAATAATCACACGGAAATTAAATATAAATAACTAATTGTTCTGTGAACAGTAGACCTCGCTTCCCCCAAATAAAAAGAAACATAAGTTTTTCTCTTCATCGCATTTTTTAAAGCTTAGCTAATGTTATTCATTGTGAAGATAGAATTGTTTTTAGAGACACCGGAAATCATAATTTGACTCTCCAGGCGATACACTGGTGTACAAAAGTTGAACACAATTCTTATGGTGCGACAGATTGGAGGTTAATACGGATAAAATTGTTCGCAATCTGTTGAATTAGCAAAAGATCTCTATATCTCTTACTTCGCTTATCTTAAGGCGGCAAATAGAAATATTCTGAAAAAGATTGCAGCACAAATTCACAGAGAAATATTGAATCCTTAAAATGGTTATTTAAAAAATTTCATCGAGAAAATTTCGCTATTGAATAGGCATCAAATTAAAATATTTTCCAATTTACATCGTTCGAACTAAGAAGATGGAACTCAAAATAACTTGGCTATAAATATTACAATTTGGCAAAGAAATAAATATAAGCGAAAAGCTGTGGTTGCTACGATGATCAGACGATTTATAAGGCAGGCGAAATTATCTTGGCGAGATCGCATTTCTTGTCGAGAAGTCTCTGATAATTCCGTTTAGGCTTAACAATTACAAGCGAATTTTTAAAGTATTTTAAATTTGTTACTGCGCCATAAAGGGTAAAAAAGAAATGGTTTAGTTGGTAAATGAGTTTAAATATAAATTTAGAACTAAAATATAGCCAAAGATTACAAAAATAGGTAACATTTATTTGGCGAAAAGCGTATAGCGACGCATAGGCATAAGCGAACTGTGTTTATTTACAACTCTGGTGTTATTATTTTAATTTTTGGTTGCCACTCACTCTTTTATTACCAATTAATATAATAATTATATATAATTAAAATAATAATTTTATTACTGAATTAAAATAAATATAAATAAAACATATGCAACATTTTATATTGCCTCAAGAAATATCTCGCAAAATGCTGGATTTAAATCGTAGACCTCGCTTCTCTCGGTCAAGAAATACTAACCCTTGATATAATTTTAATCCTTTATTCATATCTTTTTTTCATTCTATAATAGCTTTAAGAAGGAAGTTAGAAATGGCAAGATATTTTTCAGGTCAAATTTGTAGGACAATCGAGGAAACAAAGAATAGATAGAACGTTTTATTACAACCAACTTCTTTTTTCTATTTCATTCCATAATTATTTTTAACAGCTATTTTTTGTTGCCATTCAGGGAAAATAAATTTCAAATAAACAAAGAGAATAATATACAAAGCGATGCTGCAATTTCACAAAATCGTCTGCAATTGATACTCTATTAAATTGAACTAAAACAGAGGTAATAAGATATATTTGGAGATGCTACAATTTGGGTTAAAAAATGCATTTTTTCCAAAAAGGAAATTGTTTAAAGCAAGCAAAATATTCCTATGAGAAATAAAATTGTTTCACTTGTTTACAAGAAACGAATTTTGTTTAGAAAAATTTAATCTTCAATTTCTCTTCGTGAGGATAATTTAATGAAGTGTCTTGCTTAAAGATTGAAAGAAACATAGAATTAATGAGATTTAACGGATTTCTTAGTTTCAAGAAATGTTTATTTCCAATTAAAAATGCAACAAATTAAGTAACCCAATTACTTTAAATAAAATTATTGCTCCTGACTTGAATATTTTCGGGCAATTATGCAGGAGGAGTAACGATTCAATGCTATCATAAAATAAAGAGATTTCTCCCACATAATTAAGTTCCCTTTAATTAAATTCGCATTAATTATCTGAACAATTAGAGCATCGGGCTGCCGATTCTCATTAATGCTTCTCTTGTTAGAGCCTGAGATTTTTAATACATGAGGTTAAACAGATGAAAAAAAGTATGTAAGAGTTGCTTGAAAATTTTCTTTTGCTAAATATATCAAATAACGCGCGCGCGCGTTGCTGAGTTGTACAAATATCTACAAATATCTGTTCTATTTTCTTAAATGTTATTTTTTATTTTAAACTAGATGATCGCGAGCAGTCTATCTGCCTATGTTATACTAATACCAAGATTTTCTTGACGCTTCTGGAGCTTAATTGGCGATTCAGTGCTCCAAGAAAATTCGCCAAGAAAAAAAATCGCAAGTGGAATGCGAATAAGAGAAATGTAGCCAATGTACAATGTTTACAGTTATAAATTTCATTATGAATTTGTGAGAAACGATTTTATCTTCACTTTCTTAATCTGTTTTGACGTTGATCTAAACATTATTTGGCTCGCCGAAGCACGTATGCGCCATTTCTAACTGATCTATTTTGAATAATTTAATTATATTGTAAGAAATATCTGTATATAAAATTCTCTTACGTAGCGACGAAAAAAGGTCGAATTTCTTAATCGCCGTTTGGCAACAGCTCTAAAGTTTGTTTTGTTTACAATGGTGGAAAGACTGAGACAACGGATTTTTTATTTTTATTTTTTGAGAGACCAATGTTTTTTTTTTAGTTAAAAAGTTGGAACAAAATAATTTTAAGTCTTGAAGTTTCGATTAGGCAAACGAATTATTGTCTTCTTAATACTATGTCCCTTTTACTTAAAAGATTGAGGAATGGTCTTTTTCATCTCTCCATTACTCACATTTTCTGAGTTTTAAAAACCTAAGTGTCTACACA
>BGPR01013443.1:0-10358 GCA_013235015.1 Araneus ventricosus
AGCATTTTGCAAAAATAATGAAGTTTTAGATTGTATAATGTCTACATTGGAAAGTAAAAATGCAAATATTTTGTCAGATATTCATGATGGAACCAATTTTAAGAACAACCCTTTGTTTCAGTTTTCCAAATATACAAATTTTGCTATATTTTGATGAATTTATGGTTTTTAACCCATTAAGAGGTAATCAAGCAAAACACAAGCTAGGTGCATTTTATTTTACACTAGGAAACATTCCCATCTAAGTATCATTCTTCAGGGAAAGATATGCAGTTAGCTAATTTGTGCAAATACTCAGATATAAAATACTTCGGATCTAAAGCAGTTCTCCAACCTCTGATAAAAGACCTAAAGTTATTAGAAACACCGATGGAATAATTATTTCAGGAATACCTCATAATGTTAAAGGTGGAATTGTTTCTATAATAGGTGAGAATTTAGCTGCTCACCAAATAGGTGGCTATGTTACTAATTTTAGTACAAATGTACGTTGTTGTTGCTTTTGCATAGCAAATAAAAGCGATATGCAGGCTAATTTTACAGAATCTAAATTTGTACAGCGTACAAAACAATTGTATAAGCACCATCTGTCGTTAGTAAACAAGGATTCAATGTATACATCTGTTTATGGTTTCCTTTTAACTTTTTAAAATATTTTCATTGCATTAACATGCTACCGCCAGATGTAATGCATGATTTACTAGAAGGTGTTGTTCCATTTGATTTGCGTTGATTATAAATTATTTTATAGTTAAGAAGTATATAACCCTATCACAATTAAATTGCAAGATCAAGCATTCAAAATTTGGTTTTTATGATGCTGCTAACAAACCAACCATAATTTCAGAGCCTTCTCAGAAGGGTATTAAAATGATTGCTGCCCGTATGTAGTCCTGTTGAGATTTCTGCCATTATTTATTGGTCAAAGTGTTCCAGATTCTGAGCCTGCATGGTGTCTTCTCTTAACATTAAAAGAAATAGTAGATATTGTTCTTGCACCAAAAATCAATTTATCTTATGTGTCTCATTTGTCACACTTGATTCAAAATCATCACAATCTTTTTAAAGATATTTCCTTCTGTTAAATTTACACCTAAATTTCATTTTCTTGTACATTATCCACGACTTATTCTTGCATTTGGCCCACTAACTTGTTCCTGGTCAATGTGCTTTGAGGCGAAGTATTTATATTTTAAACATGTTGCCAACGCATTAAAAATAATCTAAATTTGCCATACTCATTGGCCTAAAGACATCAACAGCTACAGTGCTATTATAATTTGGAATCTTTACGACCTATAGGGAAAAAGAATTCAGTGATAAGTGGGAAAATCGTAGATATAAACAATTATTCAACAGAGATCACACGATTACTTTCAGACTGTGAGGAATTTTATTCATTAAAAAAAAAGTAGAATTAAATGGCCTGATTTACAAATCAAGAATGTGCCTTGTCTCTGGATTTCATAATGATGAACCAGTTTTTGAGAAAATCATAATAATTTTAAGGAAAAGGTACTTGTACAAAATTTGCTTGTCACACATTTACGAGCAGCACTTTTTTCCTAGGATGTTTCAAGTTAGAAAGTTCAAAAGATATTAAAATTTTGAAATTTCAGGATTTTGTTGATGTTTATCCTCTATCAGATATAATTATTCAGTGGTTATTCAAAAGTATTGTTTATTTAACCCCAAAGAATAAATGTGAAAAATTTTCAAAGCAGTCAAACTCCAAAAACAATATCAACTTTTCACAGTTCCTTACGAATAAAGAATGTTGACGACTATTTTCAAGTGTTGCATTGCACCATTTTGATGTATTTTTTACTTCATTTTGTTTACGTTTGAACTTATTTTTTACTTATAATATTGCATTTACATTATGATATTCATGTTTCATATAACTGAATCTGCACATTACATTATTGATTTCTTAATTTTATTCTCTTTGAAGGATAGAGACAAACCATTACTTTCCCATGGAAAAAATTCATTTAAAAGCAAACTTTTTTTGCATGCATGTCAGAACTGATTGTTTTCTGAAATTGTTGATAAATATGTTGTTCTGAATTGTCATAAAATATATTATAATATATGTGTAATCTTTAATGAAATGTTTCAAAAGCTGTGCATTTTTAATATTGAATATGCTGTTATATAAAATAATTTGCTTGTGTATAAACTTCATTTTTATGTATTTTTTAATGTAGCAGATGCAATACGAACTACAATCACTGTAAAAATAAATTTTTTGAAGTGAAATAAGCTTTTCATTCATGTGTTAGATTATTCAAATGATGTTTATTACTATAGAGATCAGTTATGAAAAATCTAATAAGATTAAAAGTTAAAGTTTGAAACAAAAAAGCATTTTATCAGTACATTCTGAAATACAATAAACCATCTTGTTCTCTTGCTATTTAAATGTCCATGGTAATCAAAATGTTACGAGTAAATTATTTGGAAATATATCTAAGCGTTACAATTGTGTCTGTAGAGGAAGGGACATTTTTTAAAATAAAGTAGAACTGTACACATTTCCAAATATAGGTGCAAGAATTTTTATTTGCAAACCATATTTGGCAATTTATATTAATCTGATTTTATTCGATTGTTCTTGTTTTAATATATTATCGTAAAAAAAATATGTGCTGTATTGTTTTTAGCAGACTAGAAATGCGTACATTTATAATACTATAATATACAAGTACTTTTGTAATATAGTATACACCTAGAAGTTGTCACTTCTGCCTTGTGGTCTTACGTGCATCCGTTTGTTTTTATTTACAAAGGAAAATATCTAAAAGCACAAGAAAAATTGAGCTACTTCAAAGAAATCAAGAAGGGAGTAAGCTAAAATCTTGAACAATTCATTGTGAATTTATTTTTCAGGTTTGTATAGAAAGCTTGCAATTTAGAGAATTATGTGTTTCAATGAAAAATACAGTTCCATTTGAAAATGAAGCAGAAAAAGTTTGTTTATGCTATTAAATTAAATGTTTGATTTTCCTTTTTAAAGTTTCCCTAATTATTAATCTCTGAAAAGTTGAATTAAATTTGCAATTTAAATGTTTTAATAAACTAATAATTTAAAAACAAGTACTGCATAAATGAACAAAAAAAATTCACAGTAATAGTAGGCAGTATCTCAGTTTGACTTCACATGTATCGTACTTAATGTATTGGGAAATACCTGATTGTTAAAGGATTTATGGGAAACCATTATATGCATGGACTCTCATATCTTTACAGAAAAATGAAGCATTTCTTCTGAAATTGGAACAGTAATGCAATCTTGGGTTTTTTAATATTTGAAAAAAATTCAGTTTGAATATTCTATAAAATTTTCTTCATAAGTAAATTAAATTGTCAGAGGCATTGCTTAAATTTCCAGATACTTCAAGTGGTTTTTATGCTTCACTCAAAATTTTCAAATTAAGTATTAAAGCTTAATATGTCATTATTTTATTTCAATTTCAGCATAAATACTTCAAATTTTATTGCAGAAAAATGTAAGGATACTGATAAATATTTTAAATTTATTATTGCAAATCTGAAATGATTTATTTTATATGAAATCATTAATAGAAATTCAATTTTATGTCACTCCATTGCACAGTGCATATGGTTATACCATATATATATACCATTCCATGGTTCAACGTATTGCCATTCCATGGTTCAACGTATTACCATCCCATGGTTCAATCAAAGCACCAGTTGATGGAGTCAAGTTTCACCATGCTATGGTGACAACTATCCATGCACCATATTTTGGTGAAACGTTGAACTACTACTATTGTTACCAATTCTAAATTTAATAAGTATTATACACTGTTCAATAAATTGAAGTTAGATTTGAAATCTGTGCTTTTGTTTTCTTAAATGCTTAAAATAAATTCACTGCATATTATGTATATTAATAAAGGGAATTAAATTCCCAAGAAATGATAAATTTTAGTAATTATAACATCACTTAATAAATTTAACAATTTGTAAAAATGAGTCGAGTATTTGTATTTATTTTCATAGTTCTTTTTTCACTCTGCCTCGGGCATTTGTATATTTACAAACATTCTGCTTTTTTCAAAATCGTAGTGATGTTGAGAATTGAGTAAAATTTTACCGGTTAAAAAGCAAAAATAAATAAATATTAATGCGATTGGCATTATAAATGGACATACCGTATCTCAAATTTTACCAGATAATTTGTAATAGAACCAGAGTTATTCTGGTAAATTTATCAAATTAAATGGTCTAAATTACATCTTATTTGGTAGTATTACCTTTGTGTACGGTAATAATACCAAATTCCATACCAAACAGAGTGGTAAATAAACGATATTTTTCTGGTTATTTTACCATAAAGTCATTACTAAACTGCTACGGTAAAAAATACCGTACTTTATGGTGTTCCATATGAGCCAGAGAATACGGTAAATTTTACCATATTCTGGTAGTTTTGACCAGAATTTTTTTCAGTGTGCTTGTTGCAGTAAAGAGCAAATGTGTCTCCAAGGCAGAGACAGTACTCAAGTAAAAAAAATATATGACAGTGGAGCAAAAAGAATGCGTCCGGTCAGCACGGGGGTTTTCCGATAGAATCATATATTGAAGGTGAACAGTAAACAAACTAGTAGCGCCGCCTAGCGGAGACGCTAAACTAAACATGCAGAGAAACAAAGAATACAATATCTACTAATTTCGAATTAAAATACAGTAGCATAATGGAATATAAAAGTGCTAGAATAAAGCATGCAGAACACAAAGTACAATAATATTAAAAGAAATAAAATAAGGCTACAGAATGCATTTCTAAAATTTCCCTTCCTCAAATCTCCGACCACAAATGCTATCTGACTATTCAAAACTCTCGCATGCTTTCCGAAATGTCTCCTTCAAACACTTCCTGTTATAGTTTTCCATCCGACTCGATTGGAGCTGCAAACCACTATCCTCCGTGATTAGTTGGGTCGGTGGAGCCATATCAAGTCTCCAAACATTTCCCGCGGGTACTTTTCACGGCAACCGTAACCCGGCCATAGGTCCGAGAACACCATCACCATCGAGCTGTAACTCCAATCTCTACAGCCCCGGCACAAATACTGTCACCGTTTTCCGTGTCTCATACGCGAACCTGCTGCAAATAAAGACATATAGAAGGGCGGATGGCGTAGTTTGAAAAGTGTGACCGCCTTTAATTTCCCTTTGGAGCAGTTTCACCTCAAGGTAGGGACAGCACTCTTTGGACGATGGATATTAATCCTTGGAAATTCTTGGAGGTACCCAAGAACTGGTTTTTCAGTGTTAGACTGGTGGAAATTTTATCGTTCTGTGCAAAGTGAGTTAAAGTTTTACTTTCGTGGGATGCAGTTTTACTTTCTGTTGTGCTACAAATTGATAATCGTTTAGCCAGTGCAATTTCGTTATTCCTCTTGTAGTTGTCGGGTAAAATTGGTGGGCTAATAAAATATCAAAATGTGTATAAGACTGTGGTCTGAAAACTCTCAATTTTAATCAAACCAGATAGCTGACGTTTCTTTAAATTCGAGTCGAACGCTAATTAACACAAGCAATTTCGAATAATTTTTTGGAATGCAATCCGTATATGATGTCCTCGAAAGTATAGGGTGTCCGAGACAGATCTTTATTATTCTAAACATAAGCTAGAAAATCCCCCGTCATGGTCTGATGGGTGCAAATTGCCTCTTCATTCGAGATATTCCGCCAAATTTGACGTGCTTAAATTGATATATATGCGAGATAAATGTTTAACATTGATTAAAAACAAATAAAATAAACATATGTTTTATGACAGGAAATATTTTTTTCTTTACATATTTCTTTATTCAAAAACCGTTTACTTTAGATACCTTTTAGATTTAATGTACCTTATACCCGATATTAATATAATACCTTACATAACCTTACCGCATAAGGTATTACAGTTATATAAGGAAATTAATTTGAAAATATGATTAATATAATTTAAAATTTCTCGGGAAACATTGATCATAGCGAGATAAGTTTTATATCAATCTATAGCAAATTTTATTTCACTATTTTAGAGCTATTAAATTTGAAATTATAACTACAATTGCTTTTTAAAATTTAAAATCATTAAAATTTAGGTGCTCTAACAATGAAATAATGCTGTTTAACGTCTCGCAGTGCTATGGCTCGAATTTTATTGTTAGTGACGTCAGAGCGTTACCGGATCAGTGAGAGACAGATCTGGGTAATTATATTAGCAATAACAAAAATACGAAAATATGAAATGAGTGTCAGTTTTCGGCAAAAGCACGAAGAAATCGATCAATTCATTTTTTACATTCATTCAGTTATATCTCTACGTGATCTCCTTTAGTAGCATGAAGAATGTGCAGTCTGTATTGGATTTTCCGCCAAGTGTTTCTGACATTCTCCTTGTCTTTAAAATTCTACATCCGTGCATAAACTAGAGGCACACTCAGAGTTTATTTCTGAGAAAGAAAACTCTCAAAGTTGATCAGCTATATTTGAAATAACAGTGGGATTCGAATGTTCTTTCTGCCTCATGTATAATAATTGAACTATTAATTAGTATCCTTATCACAGAACAATGAACAGAACAGGGACTTGGAACACTTTAAATCTCAATCCTCTATATATTGCATCATAGAATAATAGTATCGAAGATAGACTCACGAGGGGAACACCAGGTTCAGTGGTCACCAATTTTTCTCAAATTTTGTACATTTGTAGTAGTGCCTTAGGACAATACAACACGCAAGCCACAAGTTATACAGTTCAGTAATTTTCGAGAAAATCGATCGAAAACTTTAGCAGGTAGAATATTAATCAGTTCTCTGCACGGCGATCGAGTGGTTAGTAAGTGGTGAATAAATTTGCTAATGTTTATTCTACAAAAAATAGCAGAATTACTCAACGCTGTTGAAAGTTCAGTAAATATCAATGTGTATAAACGTAATTATTCCTTATAAAATATTTAAATGATAGAAAATAAAGTTCACTGTGGGAATCCGCCGATTACGGAGCTCTGATACTATCCACTCAACCGCCGTGCAGCGAACTGATTAATATTCTACCTGCTAAAGTTTTCGATCGATTTTCTCGAAAATTACTGAACTGTATAACTTGTGGCTTGCATGTTGTATTGTCCTAAGGCACTACTACAAATGTACAAAATTTGAGAAAAATTGGTGACACCCTGGTGTTCCCTTTGTCAGTGGTTCAATCGTACCGAGAAAATTTTGTTTCATAATACATTAATTCCATCAATATTCATTTTAAACGAAATAAACACAAGAAAACTTCAAACGACAACCAACAGCTCAGAAACCAAAATTTGTAAATGATTAAAGCATTGCAGGAAAAGAAGCTTTTTTATATCTACGAAGTGCGTACAGGATCTATCCAAAATAAGTTCATGTTGAATATCTAAACAAAAAAGTGTTTTTATCCCCTTGAAGAATCGATAGGAATGCTTTGCTCATAATATCTACATAATTTTGAAAGAAAAGTCTTGCAGGCTTGAAGGAAATAATAAATTTTTACAAGAGAAAAAAATATGCAAATGTCTTCCACGTTCATCATCGTGATATTCATGTAGAAATCATCATAAACAGCAAACGTCGTCATATTCGGATATCGTTGGACTAGTTTATTCCCTAAGAAAATATGGATTTATTATGATTAATGACCATAAATCCAAAGAATTTCTAATAATAGACACTCTAACTATCAATAGTTACAATTCATAAAATTTAGCAAAATTAATTAATTAAATTTAAATAAATTAAAATAAAAACATATTTTACATTAAATAGAAAGGCGTATATGCAGCTGAATCTAATAAAATACAAAAACAAATAGAAATTTAAATTAAAAGGAAGATAAATTAAAAGAAACAAAAAGTAAACAATAATAATAATGAAAAATAATGAAAACAATAAACGTTTTTGCGCGCAAACGCAGCAGCAAAAAGTAATTGCTTCAACAGAATTTTTTTAAAAATAACACAACAAAAACTATAAAGTAAAAAAACCAAAGATTCTCTAATACTTAGAACACTTTAATTAGAAATTATTCAAAATGGAAAGGAACTAAAATGGCGCACTCATCAGAAACCACACGCCATTTTTAGTTCAAAAAGAACAAAATTTTCTGTACAAAGGAATGACAAAAAGTCAAAATTTATTCTTTCCTGTCGTCTAACACGCCATTTTTAGTTCAAAAAGAACAAAACTTTCTGTAGAAAGGAATGACAAAAAGTCAAAATTTATTCCTTCCTGTGGAACTATCAATAACATAATTATATATCAAAAATTAATAATAACTAAATAATTAATATTTGTAATAAGGTTAAGCTCAAAATGTCATTAATCGCTCTTTTAAATCAATCATCACAGATATTGTTTTCACATATTTTATTTAAATTAACTTGTCTCATGTTTGTAAAGATCGAATTTTATAACCCATTTTCATTCATTTCCTGCTGTGCACGGCTTTTTAAATTTTGTACACTAGTTTGTGTTCGGTGACAATAAACAATTTTAATGTTTCAGAATATAAATATCAATTAATCGATGAATTAAATTATATTCTCGATCAACAGGCACCAACCTGGTTGTGAATTTGAGAAAAGTTTATTTAAATAATAAGTTATAATTGCAGAATAAAAACTAGAAAAGATTTAATATAATTTTTACTATTTAACGTACTAATAGAAGTACGTTTTTTTTATTTCCTTTATTAAATTCATCTAGCTTATGATCTGCTAATAGGCATAAGTCATATCACTTCTATTCGCAATGTGGAACATGCAAGTGTCAGTATTAATGATTAAAAAAATAAAAAGCTTCAAGAAGAATTTAAAATTAAATTGCATAGTTCCAAAACATCAAACAAGTTAAAATTATGCTCGATTTGTAAAAACTGAGCTCACTAAATCTAAGCCAAAAATTTCAATTATTGAAGAGCCTGACATGTTGCTTCAAACATAAAAGCAACTTTTTTCAGCAAAATGAGGAAAGCGTAATTTTTCTAAAGTTTCGGATAGGATAAAAATCTAATTTCGAAAAATAAAATTAAAGATTTTTCCGGTTTCATTTAGAAAAAGCAGTCAACCATTTTGATAGCTTTCATAATAAAATCGGAAATAAAAAAAATGGCGGAAAGAAGAAAAAACTGCTGAACAAGAAGGAAAAGCATCAAAACTTTTAGTTCAAAATTAAATTAACGCCATCAAAGTTCTGAATTTTCAGCGGTAGCAAATTTCGAACTCTTTTATGTATTTTTATCCTTCCTGTCTCGACCACGGATCTATTTTGAATTTCAAAGCAACAGGAAACTTACTTGGAAAAAAATCGTTTGGAAGTGAACGTTTTCTTGGCGGGAAATAAAAAAAGAATATTCTCATCAGTCCATAAAAGAAAAACAGCAGCGGACTGCTAACGACAAGGTGAATAAAGAAACCGATCGTTGCCACTCGACAGAATCGAAATTCCAGCTTTCAAGGAGATTAAAAACGAGCAAACGATTTTCTCGAGAACTTGTGAACACATTCGACGCTGTGATAGAGAACAACTTTCCATCGTAAACAGCCGTGAGACAGAATTAATGGTGGAACTGATTATAATAAACTTTCTGTCCCTTAGCAAATAAATAACCAAGGTAAATAAGAAGTCCGAAAAGGAAAATTGCAGAATATTCTAGTTCGAACTGTCTTTCGAGAAGCGAGGGAATTAAAGGAAAGGAGCAGGGGAAAAAGTTTCCCTCTTTTGATTGGATTCCCTATTTTAGCAAATGACAGGGAAGATTGAGAACTTTTCTCACAAATCAACATAACTTGCGAGCGTTATTTTTGTTTATTTCCAGAAAGCCCATTTACTGGAACGAGAAAATCGTTGTTGGATATTTTAAAAATGTGTTGTTAAAACGATCGAGTTATTCTTTGGAACAATGTTTCAAAAGTTATAATTAAGTTCTATTTAAACTTCGAGTTTCGAGTAGTGCGGGTATTTATTATTTGGGAAAAGGCATTAAATCATGTTTGCTTTTGATTTACAAAATAGCAATTTTCTTTTAAAATGCTATTCTTTTGAGTTTGACACTGCTATGAGTTTCGTCATATTTCTTAATTTGTTTTCATGCACAGATTTTGTAATGGAATGGAAAGATATACTTTAGAGAACAGAAATTAAACTAATACCTGGCGCTATATTTTCAAAGTTTATTGCAGTTGTTTTTCTATGTTTTGTTACCTTCTATTCCGCATTTAAAGACGAAGTTTTTAATTATTTTTGCTTCTCCCAATTATTCAGTTGTTTTTCTATGTTTTGTTACCTTCTATTCCA
>BGPR01013443.1:14185-38019 GCA_013235015.1 Araneus ventricosus
TAGTTCACAAGTGCACAAGAAAATTGAGAAAACTCTTTTAAGAAATTTTGAGAGCAGAAATGACTTAGTTCACAAGTGCACAAGAAACTTAAGCTTGTAGCTTTAGATTTTTTTTCTCCCGAAACAGTTTATAGATGTAAAGAAGTTAATATCACCTTTCGTTTTCGGTTTCGATTTTCGTAAACTCGCCTTGCCAGTTCACTGCTGCTTCACTCAGGCAATCTGCAGATATTTAGATATTACGTTCCTATCATTCAGAGAAAATTCCATGGTGTCCCAGTAAGCCCGTTCCACAGAACATCCGTCGTATACTGATGGTCCTTGTGCACTTAAAATCCATTGGTACATCCTTCCATTAATGGGATGCAGAAGTTCGGAAAGGAGACATCATCCAAACAATCTGAATCGGGTTAAAATTTAAGAAATATGTCCTGATTTAGCTTTAAAACGAAATATTCATCTAACATCACTAAAAAATCAGAGAAGAGATTTTTTTTAAAAATAAAGGAAGGTTTCGAAACACATAAGACGAATTAATGGACACAGTATTGCAAATGCGGTTTAAAAGATAGTTTAGAAAAATAGCAAATGAGATGACTGATCCCTCCCTTTTTTGCGTTATTTTTTAGAAAATAAACGAAACACCCAGCGCCACTCTGTTTTATCCATGGATAACAATTGTGGTCACATCTGTAAAGGTTGTTTTACCTCTATAATACACTAGAAGTAAGAAAACTATTTTCATAGTTTTGTTCTGTTTCGTGAATTGTATTATTACATCGCTTATAGACAAGGAAAAGAAAAAGAAAACAGGTCATCTTCTTGCAGATTAATGTAAAAAAACTTACGTATTAAATTTTGTAATTTTTCTGTTTTTTTTTTAATTTTTCCAAAAAAAACCCAGAAAGATTTTTTAAAATTTGTTTTCATTTATAAAGAAATTATGTGAATACCCAAAACTAAGCATAACTAATTAAATTGGGATGAAGAAATATGAATTGATTTATTGATTTGAAGGTTTTTTTGGGGGGATTTTTAGCTGCAAAGGCTATCATGCCCGTATTCACAAAAGGTTCAAATTAAAAAATGTCAAAAACCTTCAGGTTCTGGAGGAAAATATGAAGGTTCTGCTTATTTTCAAATACTTTTTGCTTCCTTAAAACTATAAGTTGCTGAAGAAGCAAGTACAAATTTGTTCCAGAAATGACAAGAAATATGAAGAAAGATCGATTCATTTTGTATATAAACATTCGGTTTTGAAGTTAAAGGGGCTATTTTGGGACAGACTTCGTACTTTTGAATCTGTTCTGATGATTCTAACGACATCCGAGTCGGAACTTTACATTCGAAGCTTCCACATTACACCAGTGCTTACGTTCATAACTACCTGTGTTGATTATAACATAACCTCTTTCATCTTTCCTTCAACAAATTTATATCCTAGCCCATTCTAGTTGTCTTTATTTTGTGTCCAAGCTTATTATTCTTCAATTTACCAAAGGATTTAAAGAGTAGTTTATTTCACAGAAGAAAGTTTTAGGCACTTCAATCAGCAGTCTTGCTACATTTTGAATTTGCAAAAATAAACAAGAAAAATTTGGGTTCTTTGTCCATAACATCGGATTTCAGCTAAAGCCTTTTTCAGAATTCTTAAATGCGTCTTTACTTGTTTTACGTTTTCAATCAACACCTTTGCTCTTCTTACAAAATCATTCGATTTGAATTCAAGAAAGCCGGGAACGTTTCATTCTTGCTCCAATTTATCATCGTTTACGTAAGCCTTTTCCCCAAGCAATCTGTTCCATCTACTGCGAGATTTGTCGACTCGAGTCTATTCGAAACAGTAGAAGTTCCATGCCTCCAAGTATGAAAATAAATGCCTTCTACTGGAGATTTATCACCACGGATATCGTACAGAACTATCGAAAAAACTGAATTAAAGATCCCGATGGCCATTTATTTAACCGATTTCAATGGCATTACCAAAAGCGAGGATTCACTTTGAATAACCAATTCCGGGAATCTTAGTTCCACAGCAAATGAAAAAGAGTTCCAAGAGTTGCAAGTCTGGACAATACAGAAGCAGTATATCACTCATTATATTAATATTCACAAGCCCGAATATAGGCATTGTTGTTTTGGGGTACGTGTCTCAACTGCAAAAACGCAATGCTATTTTGCTGTGACAAATAGCTTTCGAGGATTTAAAGCAATGCCATCATTTTCTTTGTAAACCTTTTTATAGCATTAACACGAGGCGAGGGTAAAAAATCATTTTATGTCTTGGAGCGTTCGCTTCCCCGCCATTTTCTTTCCATCTTCCTATTCTTTTTTCTCCTTTAAAGAATACTATCAAGGATGACAAATCGCCTTTATTCTACCATCTCCCATGAAATGAATACCAAACAAGATGGCGGATTTTTTTCTCTCCTTTATTCTTTTGCGATAGAGCTTTTTCGGAGCATGTCGCTCTAGTTCACTAGTGGAATAATAGTGCCTATCGGGCGAACTCTGAATCGGAACACTGTAATGTCCTTCGGCTTTTTATCGTTATTTTACTATTTTATTTGAAAATAACGTGTTCTTAGAAGGAAAATATGCGTAAACAACTTACTATTCTTCTTGTTTGTTTCAAATACATTGTAATGATTTATTACAGAAAGGAACAAATATTTTCGAACTTCAAAGATTGTCTATACATCTCTCCATATTAAGTACGCTAGTTAATTTTGAAAACTGCTATCGAATAATTTGAGAAGATATAACTTCTTTACCATATTTTAAAACCTCATTTAATCCTTCGATAGACACGACTATTCTATGACTCATAGTGGTAGAAACGAGGGTATCTCTCAGATTTTGTTTTTCTTTTTATCTATAACATCTTAATCTTTAATTTTTATATAATTACATTCCTAAAATGTATTTTTTGTACATTATTTTATTTTTATAATGCTGCAGAAAGCATTCGTCGAATTTCTTTCAAATCATCCTCATCGCAAAGATTGAACTTTTCAAGAGGCTACCGTGAAACTAATTAAGGAAATCATTCATGGTTTCTGAAGGAAATTCACGCACAACGTTAGATCCATTTTATACCAAACAATTGCAATAGTATACAATTTAAAATATGTAAGTACAAAATAAAGAAAACATTTGCGAAACTTTGGGAACGATTAATACCAACGACACTTAATTTTAAAAAATTTAAACCCCTTGGTCTTGCGCCAGCATCAACTAAATTTCTTAGGCTCTTAGAAGAGATATTTAAAATGTTCAAAATATGCGAGTTGGAAAGCAAACATTTACTCTCAAATCTTTCAATTAAAACTTCCATTTTAGAATCAAATGTGTCTTCTGGAGTTTCGACAGATTTTACTTCGCCTTTTAGAGTAAAACGCAAATAGAACAATTTCTGAATATAATTTAAGGTAGCACTGTTCGTGATTAAACTGCGAATTTCTTAAATTACATTAGTTGTCAATGCAAGCATTAAATTCTGGTAATCTTATATGGTAACAGAATGGAACAGGAATCTGGATTTTCAAAAACTCATTTGAAGTACCATCATTAACTTGATTATAATTTAGTAGTAACTTCTACAATCTTACCTCGAGATCTTCTAATTCTTCCACAATTTCTCCAAAATGGAGATCTACATCTGATGATTGTTCATATACTACAAGCACATTATAATATTCCAATTTAAATGTTTCTGAATTAGAAAATCACCAACAGAGTCCCGTTTATGTTTAAGCCACTACTTGTCAGCACTTGAAGCCGCATCCTTAAAAAGTTTTGAAGTCGCGCAATTTTAGCTTTCAGGTTGCTGATAATTAAACATTTCTATTTTTCTTCTGAGTAAATTTTACGTCTGAATTTTCCATCAGGATACAGTTAAACGAAAACACAAATCCAAATCTTCAAATGAAAGTTCACTTTTTGCCAATACTTCTCCGATACAGTCCAGAACCACTATATTGGCCATGTTTGATAATCAGGCTGTAATTCTAAGCGGAATTATGTGCATTCCAATGATTTAGCTGTAGTTGCTTTAAACATTAAATTTTTCATTTGGTCTTAGGTTTCCAAAACAAAGTCATCCAGTCCAGAACCACTATGTTGGCCATGTTTGATAATCAGACTGTAATTCTAAGCGGAATTATGTGAATTCCAAATGATTTAACTGTAGTTGCTTTAAACATTAAATTCCATTTGGTCGTAGGTTTCCAAAACGAAGTCATCCGGTAACAACTGTTTGTATCAGTTTTGGCAGCCAACTGATTAATCAGTCGTAGAATAACAAAAACAACTACCAACCAGGTTCGCGGGGTTACATTAAACTCAAAGAATTTCAGAGTTCCCATGCAGGCATCAACATACTCTGTATATTGTCGGTTAGCAAGCAACACCATCTATCTCAATTTTTTGAAATTTCAAAGAAGAATTAAAAACTGAATTTTTCGCAACCAATAACGAATATTTCTGATCATTTTTAGCATCTGATACCAGCCTAAGGCAGCATGTTCCTACTAGATGATGGAAATATTCGTTATTAACGAATATTTCTGATCAATTTTAGCATCTGATACCAGCCTAAGACAGCATGTTCCTACTAGATGAAAGAAATATTCGTTATTAACGAATATTTCTGATCATTTTTAGCATCTGATACCAGCCTAAGACAGCATGTCCCTACTAGATGAAGGAGATATTCGTTATTGGTTGTGAAAAAATAATTTTTTTCCCTTCCTCTTTGAAATTTTAAAAAATTGAGATAAGTGGTGTTGCTTGTTAACCGACGATATATAACATGGTGCCACCCAAAAATGCATACAGACTTTAACTAATTAAAAATTCGATGTTTATTAAAATACATTTTCATACATCAAAATGTTTTGAAATCTACTTTGACTCTTGATCTGAATCTTTTTTTAATTTTTTATAATTATTTTTGTGAAAAAAACATAAAAATTCTAAAAATATCAACTTTGGAATAAAAAAAATAACTAGGACTCTCAGGCCTAAATCCATGCTAATTCTTATAGCACATATATGAGAGATCAGGCTTTAACCCTCTGAGCGTTTCACACGTATTTCTACGTCGACCTTGGACTACCTCATAAGCGGGAAACACGCATTTCAACGTGTGGTCAGAGACACGCCGAAAGCGGTCAGCCCGGATATTTACGTCTCTTATGAACTGTCTATAAAGTGCGATAAACGTATTTTTCCGGATTTCTTCCCCCTTCCTTGGTTTGACATTTTGATTGATTAGCTGGGTAGGGTAGCGGTCGACGCAATGAGTGCTGATAAGAATGTACTTACTGCAAATTAGAGATACCACAGGATCCAAGACCCCACACCCCTTTGGCTTGGGGCATTTTAACGCTATCTGCATTGAGGGCTTCTTTCAGAAAGAAGGTCAGTTTTGGATTTTTTTTTATTTTCTAGTTGTGTGTGTCCGAATTTGGATTCTGTATAAGTCCGGTTTAATATTTGTCAGCCTGGATTGAAACTGTATTATGTTTCAAGTGTTTTCTCTGTAATACACTTATGTTATATAAGATTTTATTTCAATGCATCAATGTTTTAATCGAATTGTTAAGTAAAATAGATTTTGTGGTCCCATCTCTTTCAATACCCCATTCAAGCATAGAAAAATTTGAGAAGCCGGGGGAAAAGAGGGGGTTGTTTATTTCGTTATATAGCATTGAATTGAAAAAAAATAATTTTAAGGTTTAGGTGTGATTTTTTAAAACTATAACAGTTTTTTTTTTCTAGATTAGTTTTCTATATTACACTACTTAGAATTTCTTTTAAATTCATCAAAATGAAATAAATTCCGAAAAATAACAATTATTTTTTCAAATAATTATTATTCAATTTATTTTTTGTTCACTTTGAACAAACATTGAAACAAATGTTAAAGAAAAGGGACGACAATTTTATTTTTTATGTTTTAAAATATTGTATTTTTGTTAGAGAAAATTTTGGTTTACATGAAAACGTAAAGAATAAAATCAACTAAATTTAATGTTTGAGTGATCTTATCAGACTTTTAGTTATCATATTAAGAGTCTGATAACATCTGCAGTTTAAGTTTATTTCAAGAGTCAGTGAAAATGTTTATTTCTTCCTTAAAATGTAAGAACACAAAATATCAATGCTTACTTCAATGATACTGTATTTATGCATTAGTTCCTTGAGCGTTATAGTTTTGCTGATATGCATTCTTCAATAAGTGATCAAATCTAAATGCCTGAATTGCATTGCTTTTGGTAACTCTTATGCCAATTGCGAGCTGAATTTTAATAAATGCTATGAGACAAGAATCCACTAATATGTGTTACAAACCTATGATGCATCCCGACACGTTATTAACGAGTTTGAAGACAGTTCTTCTAATAATAATAGTAGTCTCAGGCATTGAATTATTTCCAAACTCCACCGTCACAGGCTAGACAATGTGTTTTATCACAATATCTTGTGTGTGTGCTGTAATTTGTAAAGTATAATTTTTTTAAATAAAATTCTGATTTATATACACGTTTTTATTTTCATTCTGAACTTTAATGGATAATAATGAGACTCTTATTTATTTTCCAAGCTGTATGATATATTTGAATTAGATCTATAATTTTATTTTTTAAGAAAAACAGTAAAGTGCCAGTTTTATGTTAGTTAAATTTCCTTTATATTTGGTATGAAAAGACCCAAAAATGTTTTTGAATATCACACCGATAACGTCCAAGACATTTATAAATTGTGAAAAGGCACCTGATTAATTTCGAATAGGTGTTAAATTTTTCTCCTTATTCTTTGGATTTTGCGAAGTTTGCAAAAATTGTCTGTAGAAAAAAATTAACAATATTTTACTGTAGCTATTTACCTTTCGTAAAATTGATAGAAAAAAAGTTTGACTGTTTTTTCATTCTAGTAAAACGAAGTATACAAGAGAAAGAATTATAATCGATCGTAAATTCAACACGAGATTTTTAGAATCCAGTTTTTAGACTCCCTGAAAACACAATTTTAAATTATGTTTGTGAGAAACACAATAACTCAACAACGGTTAGAGCTAGAAAGAGGAATCTGTATATGGACTTTACAAAATTAGATATTTCAATCAATTTTTGGATACTGTCCACGAAAATTTGTCTGTTATCTATATGAACACGATAATTCAGAACTTAAATAGCTGATAGATACAATTTGGTACACAGTTTTAAAAATTAGAATGTAGGTCCAAAGTAGAATTTTGGACGAAACTCTGACGCGTTAACTGTCTGTTGGTTTCTGTATGCTGCTTGTGAACACGATACTCCAAAGCAACATGACTTAGATAAATGAAATGGTTTGGCTGTGGTCTTAACCTAATTGTCCAATTTTCGTTCTCAATCGGGTAAAAACTTAATGCTCCTGAAAAACTCAATATAGCACAAATTTCGTAAAAATTATAAATTAAAATTAAATGTGCCGTTCAAATATTACGTAAGCTTATTTTTTGTATTTGCTTGACCCTATGTACATAAAATAAGCAAATAAACCTCCTATAACAATTACGTAAGCAAACTGCACCTGTTCTTTTTTTTACAAAACGTGATAAATAATAATCTAATTTTAAAATTTTAGACTAGACTCAATAAAACCACGAGGAGTGGACTTAGACTTCCAAATTTCCATGATCTTCGTCATTATTACTCTCCCAGCTGGTGGATAAAAATTCTGAACCTACTGTAACCCAGAATTCAATGACTATCAGAAGGTTTTCTACCAGGATTATAGTGATATAAAAATATATAGATGAAAATCATATTGAAAGAGATGCGCAAATAAGGCAGAATATTTATTTATCAATAATATTTGTTTTGCCAATGCATAAGCAGTGTGAGAGGAGAAAACAGAGAAGATACCTTGTCAGTAGTTCTTGCGCATACGCAGTGAGATTGCTCCCAGTATCGCAAGTGCAAAACAGGGCAGTGATGTAATCCTTCGCAGTGCACAGAGATTGCATACCAGTACGCATGTGCATGGGAGAATCTGGATTTAGAAAAATAATGTATAATTTGAATGCGTTTTTCTACTGATTCAAATGAAATTTAAAATAGACTCATCATACGATGAATATGCAAACTCAAGTTAATTTATTTATCTAAGCCAAAGGGGTTTAGGAGATGACTTTATAAGTACGCGATGTGATACAGATCGACAGACAGTCAACCTTACATTATTGAGCCTGCCAATTTTATAGGACTATATTCATGATGATAAAAACACCAAATTATCTATTCATCTATTGCCAAGTTTTTTTGAAAGCATTACAAGTTGACTGCGACAGAAGTACTCTCGTGACTGGATTTGTCCGTAAATGATAGAAACGTAAAAATCATGTTTAAAGGCCACATACTAAATTTCTCATCCCTTGTCAGCTCTATAGTTTTCGAGTTATCGCCTGGACACAATACAGAATAATTCCAAATTGTGTTTTCTTCGACCTAGGAGGTCTAAACCATGGAGATTCGCCTCAACCACTGAACTCAAATTCTTTTGACTATTATAATTCTTCTCTTGTGATATTCACGAGAAAGTAAAAATCCTAACTCCTGTTTAAATGAAAAAAAAAAGTAAGTTTGAATTCCTTAGCACCCCAAGTTTCAGTTTACAAAAAAATCAATTTCTCTTGACAATTCGATTCTTTTTTTCAAACTTTACAATTAGTAATCTATTTGCGACATGTTAAGAGATTTTGAAATAAATGATTTTGCCATGTCTACGTAGGCATCACCAGATGACACTCCCCTCCTATTCAAAGCAAAAATAAGCAAAATCCTGCATCCATCCCCTTGGTGCTTTGAGTGTAACATTTGAACGTCCCCTAATCTTACCTTATTCCAGTGACTTGGATGCTCTAGTACTGGACAATAGTATCTAAAGTTTCTCAAATTCTCAGGTGAATTAAAGTTCCGCTTTATTATAATAGAAGATAATCTTTGCGTACTAAATAAAGTATAGGATGATCGTTATTCTTCCAATATTTAGCGCATTACTTTCAAAATGTAACCTTTAGTTTGACCTATTAAACTGTTCCTCTAAAAGTATGTAACGAGTTTGAAATAAAAAGGCTTGTAGCTATTATTTTATTAAAACATGTGTTAGAAGGTGTATTAATGAGAATCCTTCAATATTGATTATTGTTGTATGTTATGGAAAATAGATTATTACGATGAATTATCTATATATAGCGTACATGTGCATTCAAAACGGATTTAATCCAGTTAAGCTGTTTATATTTTAGGATCGGTCTAAATTTTCTACCTTTACGAATACTAAATCAAGAAACAATATGAAAAGTGAGAAAATCAACATTAGTAATATATATTATTATATATATATATATATATATATATGGTGTATATATATATATATATATATATATATATATATATATATAGTTATATATATATATATATATATAATATGTTGTTGATATGTAAAATAGGAAATAATTTTTTTACATTCTGTAGACCAATGATTGATGACGTGAAGACTGAAAAAAATCAATTGAAGCTTAAGAATATAAAAAAAGCATAAACTAATAATATGAAGAACAGCCAATATATCTGAAATACAACTATTAATAAACATCAAATAAATTAAGTCATCAGACATCTAAAGAATATCAACTCATGCAATCTCTGCATGTCTCATAGTTTTAGAAACTCACAGATGCTTGAAAAATAAGTATTATATGCCTTCATTTTTTTTTGGCCCAACGGTCTATGTTCTGTCAGTTCTAACGGTGCTTTTATTTTTGTCATCTGTGTTAATGGACCAGGCAGAAGATGTATTCTGAAGACATGAAGTGTAATTTTACGCACGACAGGTGTATCTCCGGAAAGCAGTTAAACTTAGTTCGAATAGGTTCCAAGCTGAATAGAACGGATTTTGTCGGGTTACCCGCCCTCGCAGGGCTGGATTGTCGCCAATTGAGAGGGGAAGAGATCTGATCTGTGCAGCTTTTGTGGAATCCTTCTGTTGGGAGTAATAATCTTTAAACAGATAAAGAGTCCTGCAGCTGCTGCTTGAATCGCTTTAGAAAGAAGCACTGAGTTACACTCAGAGGGTTGGCGTGAATGTAGTCCATTTTGGAAGGAAAAGACAATAGTTGTTCAATCTTCATTTATTCCATCAGACAGAAGTATCTTACTTTTTTCAGTTAAATAGACTAGGCATTATACCGTATGACCAGATTGAAAGGTGACGCGCGAAGCTAGAACGGACGTTGCTATTAGTTTACATGTTGAATGAAAATGGCAGAAATCGCTTAGTACCCAGAAGGGAATTCCGAAACTAGTCCGGCACTGAAAAGAAATTGTGTGTGCAGTGACTTATCGATAGAGTAGAACACAATTAAAATGAGGATGTCGTTAAAAGAATTTAAGAATTAAAAAGTAAAATTAAGAATATCATATATATCATGAAAGTATCTTACAAAAAATGTCAACTCATCTTGAACAGAAAAAAAAGCAGGAAAACATTGCATCATCAAAAGTGAAAGCTTGAGAAAATGTGTTCAAAGCTTATGTAAAAGCAAAACTAATAAACTGGAAGTTCTAGTAACTCTAATTTTAATGATTGTTTCCAAACTTATAAGTGCACTAAACACTATTTTAACTCATTATTGATGATGGAATTAATTTTTTCTTATTTGAAATATTACGTAATTATCTCCAGCTCTTCTGTAAAACATTATTTCTCTAAAGCAACTCCAGAATGTTTCTGCGTGCTTTCTGATCATAAAAATGGAAAATACAATAGTATTATACTGAAAGTTTCCAAATAAAAAACCTTATGTAAAAAAAATTAATACTAGTCTGAAAAGCCTTTGGAACACTCAGTTAGTAGTAATGAGAACTCCAAAGCAACGCCTAATATAAACTAGAAACACTTAGTAGGAAGCTTGAAGTTATAATAACCATTCTGCTTAAGCATGATTGATCTCTTACATGTTTTAATTAATCAATTTTAAGAATGGGAAAAGTTTCCAAATGAAAACGAACTGAAACCGCACCTCTAGCCGCTGTACAAAGTTTAGACCATAACAACACTCAGAAAACTTCAAATATCTTTAAAAAAAAACTAATTACGATTCAAAATTTGAGTCAAGCTTCTAACCGTATGAGATATAAAAATATCCCAAAATATTTTCGATATGTTTGTCATTTCTAGATACTGTGTAGTGTCCTTAATTTGAGTCAAGTTTTCAACGTATAAGGAGCTTACATAAAACCTGTCCAAATATTTTCTGACTTTGTGCTTCTAGAATACTATGTAGTGTCTAATTTGAGTCAATTTTCCTAACTGCATGAGCATCAAAATGCCCCCTCAAATATTTTCGCATATGGATATTTGTTGGTCTTTCTAGATATTCTGTAGTGTCCAATTTTGGAGTCAAGTTTCCTTAACTCATGGCTTTCATCAAAAATGTCGTCCCAATGAATTTTTCGATATGTTTATTGATCTGTGTAGTGTCCAATTTTGGAGTCAAGTTTCCTAACGCATGTGCCTATCAAAAATGTCCCCAAAATATTTTTACGTGTTTGGTTAGTTTCTAGAATACTATGGTAGTGTCAATTTGGAGTCAAGTTCGTAACCATAGGATAAAATGTCCCAAAAATATTTTCGATATGTTTGTCCTAGGGTACTGGTAGCGTTCAATTTTTCCTGATGTTAATGTTTTCTTAATTGTATTTTTAATTACTCCACCGCATCATCTGATCGGCAAAGTGAGTAACTGTAGGCGGAAATGAATCAATAGTAACAGCCTTACGAGAAATAAATAGCGATTTTGCATATAAGGGTGTTCTATGGACTCTTCTGCCTCCTCCCGAAAAATAGAGCAAAGTGGTTGCAGAGTTTTCTTGGATTAGTAAAGTCTTTTTCCTTCAAGGGGGAGTTTGGTCTCTGAGGGGTTTCACCCTTCCACTTGGGTGTTTCTGACAGGTGCAGCAAAGGGAAGGCTAATTGTCTGTAATGGGACCCCTAGATCTGCCTTTCTGAGTGTTTGTTGTTGGTTTTAGGCTTAGCATGGTAATCAAGGGACTAAACATAGATTGGCAAAATTTTGGTTTGAGCACAAAGAGGCGATTTTTTAAAAAAATAGGAACCTCGGTCTCAGAGAGGGAGTTTTGGCTTGAAGAAGAGAGGAGGGCTGGTTCCGGGGCCGCCAGGGCCTTACTGGGCCTTTGCAGACAAATCCGGTCGTGAGAAAAATTTGGGAGTTTTTGACGATGCATACCATCCACGACTGATTATTTTGCTCTTCAGTATGGTCACCTGACCTGGGACTTATTTGCTCTTCATATGGACCTGACATGGTTTATTTGCTCTTCTCATGGCCACATTTGACTAGACGGTTCATGCCTGGAAGGATTGGACAAACGAGTGACTTATGCGACGATGCAGACGGTTTATCATGGAGAATTATCTGCATGGTTCTGATATTTAGGCCTAGTGTTGTAGAAATAAAAGAACCCCAGCTAAACTAAAGAGAGCTGACCACATGCAGCCACCCCTAAGCGATGTTCCCACTACTGTCCAGATAAGTTCAGTTTATCCCTACAAATGAATGCTCTCCTGAGTTCATAATGCTCAAGATCCAAATCTACATATTTCTAAATTTTGAAGTTAAAATCTAAAGTTTATATATAAAATAATAGAGATTAAGACAAAAAGCTCTTGAAAATATATATATTAATCTGATGCATGTTGAAATGCCTCAGTATAATTTTTTTTGAGAGAGTATGTTATTGCAATTGACAAAAATTTGGCAGTCTGATGTCAGTGTATTGTTAATATCATTACCTTTTGGAATGAGAATGCATTAATTTCAAACCTCTAATCATCATTATAAATATCTATGAGTAAGGTAAAATTGAGATCATATAGTTGTGTGTTTGTGTATAAGAAATAATTTTTCCTCTCCTTCAATTCATTTGAGAAAATAAGCATTGATAGAGATGGAACATATTGATACAGTAAATTTTAAGTAATTGAAATACATGCGTACATGAATTTAAAGGATTAATTTAATAATGATTGATGTGGTAAAAACTTCTTAAAGTATCTCTACTTTATAATGAGATAATTGAGAGTAGAAAACAACATTATATATGTTATATATATATGCATTTAATTACTTAAAAAGTCTGATTACTTGTTTACAATGATCGTATGGTCTCATAGTAAAAAAAAGAAAAGAGATTGTTGATATGGTACAAAACTAATAGAAATTCTTTGAGGATAGGATAAATATAATATAAGCTTTAAGGTTGTGAGCCACTATTTAAAAATCTTATCTTATATAGTTTATTCTATAAAACAATCTTTAATGCTGAACATGCCTAGTAATCAATTCTTAGAATGATTGACGAAGTTCTCGTGATAAACGCTGGGTCGACCCTGTTCTGCTGAATAAATACGGAACATTAATTATTCTTTCTTTATATTGTGTTTTGTATTCCATTTGTTTTGAGTGTTTGTATTTTGCATTTTATGTGAAGTACTTAAGTTTTATGTTTGTAATTTGAATTATGTGTAGTATTAACCGTTTATAAGACAAAAATTTGAGTTACAATATCCTTTGGTTTGTAAGATAGTAGGCAAATTTTTGTGTTTAATAAATATGTTAAAGAAAGGATATGGTTCTGACTTTTCTTCACTACTCTAATGACAATCATGGAGGTAATATTTGGTACCGACTTTATAAAATACATATCTAAAATTCTTTATAAATTAAGACACAACGCAAAATCTTAAGATCTTTATGAATTGTTTCGATTATTTTAATGAGTAATTAAGAACTGAAATTAAATTGCTATGTTAAATTGTGACTAGAAGGAATTAATTATTAAATTATTTGTTTGATCAAATGTTATACTTGCTTTGCATCTTGTAAATAGATTTAAGACTCAGATGGCATGAATCAAAGGTAAGAAATTTGAGTATATGGTGTGTATTGTTATTTTAGTTATCAAACTGAGAGTAAGAAGGTATAATTAGTTGAAAATTAAAAGTTTATATTTTGTATCTAATTAAAAGTCTATAATTGTCTTATATATCATAAATTATGACAACTAATAATAATAATATTATATAAAAGATAATTAAATTAATATTAAAAATCTTACAAATAAATTTGTGCGTCTCCAAACCAAATAGAATTAAAAAAACCTCACTGCATGTATGGTGAAAATCAGAGACCTTTCTATTATGAATATAATGAATAAAGCAAGAAAATTTTAGAAGCCCTGTGGCATGGCTCCAGAGAAATAAAAAATTAAGGGTACAGACACCCCACGTCAGAGGAAAAGAAAAATTTTTGCATTATGAAGAAATTCTATGTTTTGTTTATTTTGCTGAACTATACAATTACATTTAGTATAGATGTGTTGGGGAAATTAATAAGAATTTTTTGTACTTTTATTTTTGTGATTTAACTATATATTTACATTTTGTTATAAGCGGATATTAATAGATATTTTAGGAGAACCCACTTTAAATTGTTTTATACCTTTGAGTTTTGGCAATTTTGATGTTTTGATTTTTTTTTTGGCACAGAGACCTGTGCATTTTGGGTGTCTGAAATGGTCAGTCAGGCCTATGCTTAAAATAATTCCTTGAAATGTGTTTCTGAAGTTCTTTTCTTCAGTTTCTGCTTCATTTTGGATAAGATGTCACTGTACCATGAGAGAAATTGGTTTATTGTGGTTTGAGATAACAAATTTTTTTTGCTTACACTAATTGAAATTTTCATTCATTTGAAGTTGAGATTTCAGTTGGAAATTATTCAAGGATGGTGCCTAATTTACCTCACACACCTGGTTGATTTTTCTACCTCTGTTTAATTATTTCATTGCATTTTGGTGCTGTGCTGCTATCTCAAACCTCGATACTTTCACTCTATATATGTGTATTTATATTATTACATACCCACCCACTTTCAATTATTTGAAGTTACATGAGAGAGAGGGTTAAAAATTTTTTGCTGATAAGGATTTCTCAGCCTTACCCACTCATTGATTTTCACCCTCTGATCAACTGTGTTCATTAAATATTTATAATGTAGTGTGCTGTACATCCTTTTACACACTTGGTTTACTCTTATATTGTCTTGCTTGTTGCCTACTTAAAATTCTCACTCAATTCATTAAAATTGCTTTATTTCTGTTGTTCTCCCTTTGTATCATGAATGAGCAAGTGAAACTACTCCATAATAATTATGGTAAATTTTATTCTCTGTTATTTTTCTTCTAAAATTTTTTTAATAGTGGATGGAGACTTTTTCTTTGTTCTTGCCATGATTGGTTTCCACTAATATTCTGCCTGAAGTTTATGATAGAGATAGAGAGAAGTGATTTTATATTTTAGTTATAGAAAGAATTTCAAGTGAAGATATTTGCATCTATAAGGGATCTGTGTAATTATCTTAATCTGTTTTCTTTCACAAACTTCCTCCCAAAATTATATTTCCTGGCTATATAGTTACTAAATAAATAAATGTATTGAATTGGAATAAATAACAATCTTTGATTTGGGGATGTGTAGTTGTATGCTTTTGTCTATTTCTCCTGCATTTTCTGGTCATTGTTTGTGTGTCCTGGTGTCTACAACCAGGCGGATTGTTGTAGGCTATCTTGTGTAGATGATTAATGCACTTATTCTCATGTTATGTTCCCAAAACTTTGTGGTCTTTTCTTCAATCTATTATTGTAATATTTTACCTTCATCATTAAAACCCAACCTTTACTAAGATCTTCTTGCATATCTACCCTTCTTCACTTTGTTTTTGAGTAGATTTTGCCTTAGAAATTTAATTACTGTGAAATGTATGATAGGATAGTGTTGTTGTAATATAAACTATTAATATAGAAATTTGTTGGACACAAACACGGACAGTAACTTTATCAGGCTATTATGATTGTTAAGGTTGAGTACATATAATAAGTTTCTTAGTAATGATCAAAGTAAGTCATCTATGATTTATATTGATTATCAGGGTAAAGGTTATTATGGTTTACATTGTTTGATGAACAGGCGTTACGTGCATTGCATTTAGGCTAAGTATAGGACATAAGATTGCTTTAGGAGTGGTTCTTCTGAGATAAGTGAATTAAGATATTCAAGTGTGAAGTTAGTAAGTTTAGTTAGAGTTTAATTTTTAATGTATGGAAGTGAGATATTTCATTGTGAATTAATTAGAAGTATTTGAGTTACTTAATATGCTAGAGATAAGTTAGATATTTTTTAGTTAGTGAAGATACAATTTGTATACTTGAGATATTATTGTGTTGTTGAGATTGAAGTTAGGTTAGTTAAGTTGTGAGTCAGTGAATAAACTGTCTCCTTCTCATTCGTTGAAATATTCAAAACTTTCAGTGCAGTTCTAAGGAATTTTGCTTAGTGAATAAACTGTTAACTCCCATCTTATATAACATATGTTTTAGTATTTTATTGAATTTGAATTTTGTGATATGTTCTTTTGTTTATGAGTATTGTTTGATGATATGAGATTTATAAGTGTATACCTGGTGTGGGTTCCTTCCATTTTTATGTGATTTTGAGTTTGTGGCTCTTTATTGGCTTGGTTGTATTTGCACATTTCACTCCCCTGTTGCTTATTTTACAGGTTTGTTTTTCCTTTCTCTTGTCTTGAATATAGGGATGAAAATTTTGTTTGGTTCTTTTTAATTTTGGTTAGTTTCAATGTTCTTCCACATTTTGTCTCCTTTACATTGTTAGTGTTACTTCATATATATACAAGTGGGATACAATCACTTTATCTGATTATAAATATAAAATTCTTTAGATTAGCTTTTGAAAATGAGAATATTGTTTTTATATTATATTTTTTAAATTAAGACTTGTTTTCGAGTTTTAAAATGGAATAATGTGCATTCCTGATAACCTTGTGGTGTTGCCCTGTCTACACTAGTAGTTCAGATATTGATGTCATTGTCAATATTGCAATGTTATTCCTATTTGTGTGTTTTACTTTTATAATTATTTCATTGTATATTATCTTATTATTAGTGTTCTGTATTAATACAAGAATGTGATGGTGTTTATATTGGATTTTAGGTGTTATGACATTCAAATGTAGATTCTGTTGTGTTTCAGTACTTTGATCGGATTTGTCGAGAAAAATTTTTTATTGCAAAAATTTTCTTCCTGAGACTGGATATTTGTTGTGTAGAGTTTTCTTGATTCAGATAAGTCTTTTCCCCAATCCTTAGGGAGTTTGGTCTTCTGGAGTGGTCATTCACTCCTTCCACGTGGGTGTTCCGACAGGGCAGCAAGGCTGGAAGGCTTGCTATTCATCGTAATGGACCCCCCCGGACTGTTTTCTGGAATGTGTTTGTTGTTAGGTTTTTGGGTTGCAATATTAATTGCAAGGACAAAACTAGTATGGTGGCAAAATTTTGGGTTTGATGCTGCCAAAGGGGGTGATTTTTTTAAAAAAATGAAAATAGGGGCTCGGTCTCAGAGAGGGAGTTTTGGCTTGGAAGAAGAGAGGGAGGGCTGGTTCCAGCCGCTGGCGCTTGGGCCTTTGCGACAAAATCCGGTCGTGAGAAAAATTTGGGGAGTTTTTCAACCGAAGCAATCCATCCGACTTGATTATTTGTTCTTCATGGTCACCTGACCTGATTATTGTCTCTTCCTTATGGTCACTGACATAGGTTTTGCTCTTCATATGGTGCAAAATTTTGACTAGGATCGGTTCATGTCGGAAGGATTGACAAATGAGTGACTATGGCGACGATACGACGGTTTACATGGAGGAATTATTCTGCTGGTTTCAGATATTTAGGTGCAAATTATGTGTCGTGAACAAAAAGAATCCCTCAGTTCTAACCAAAGAGAGTTACCAGACTTAGTAGCCACCCGCACTTGATGTCTCTTTTACTGTCCAGATAAGTTCAGTTTATCCTTGGACACGAGTCTCTGAGTTCTGAATGTCAAGACTTGTCCGTCAAAACCTCTGATTTCTAAATTTTGAGTTAAAATCTAAAGTTTAATAATAAAATATAGAGATTAAGACAAAAGCTCTTGAAAAATTATATATTGAAATCCTGATGTATGTTGAAATGCCTAGCATAATTTTTTGAGAGTAAAGGTATGTTATTGGAATCAAAATATTTTTATGTCTGATGTCAGTGTATTGGAGCTAATATCAGTTTTCCTTTGAGAATGAGAAGCATTTATATAATAAATCTAATCATCAATACTAAATTCTTTGAGTAGAAATGTAACGAGATCACTGAGTTATTAGTTTGTAAGCCTAGAGATATAGGCCAATTTTTTCTCCCTCCCTCTTTCATTCATTTGGAAAATAAGCATTGATAGAGCAGAACGCTATTGATATATGAAATCTTAAGTAATTGAAATACATGTTAGAATTTAATAGGGATTAATTTAATAATGACTGATTGTGTAATTAAAACCCTATCTCTTATGTTTATAATGAGATAATTGATAGAAAACAACATTTATATATGTATATATATATATGTATTTAATTACTTTTAAAGATCTGATTACTTTTGTTACATGACACATGTATGTTCTAAGTATAAAAAAAAGAAAAAGATTTGTTGATAAAGCACTAAAACTAGTAATGAAATTTTATGATAGGATAAATAATGATAAATTAAGTAATTTAGTTGGGTGGCCTATTTAAAAATTCTATCTTATATAGTTTAATTTCTATAAACTAACTTAATGTTGAAGCTGTAGTAATTCAATTTCATTTTGAATGCGATTGAGGTGTCTTTGATAAACGCTGGGTCGACCCTAAGCTGATAATACGTGAACTAATTATTTTTCTTATTATTTGTTTATTCCATTTTTAGTTTTAGTGTTTGTATTTTGATTATTTATGTGAAGTATTCAATTTTTTGTATATTTGATATTACGTAGTATATTAACCTTGTTTATAAGAATTTGGTGAGTTAAGAGCTTTTGTTTGTAAGATAGTAGGGCAAATTGTGTGTTTCAATAAAATATGTTAGTTAAAGGCAATATGGTCTCTGACTTTCTTACTACTCTAATGACAATCATGGAGGTAGCTATTTGTTAAACCTAAGTTAGCTATAAATACAAGCATCTAAAATTTTTTATAGATGTAAGACACAACGACAAAAATCTTCCAAGATCTTTATGAATTGTTTTTAGCGATTATTTTAATGAGTAATTAAGAACTGAAATTAGAATTGAATTATGCTAGAATTGTGACTTAGAATGGAAGTAATATTCAAATTATTTGTTTGATCGATGTATTATACTCTGCCTTGTCACTTGTAAATATGAGTTTTAAGATTGCAGGATGGCATGAATCTAAAGGTAAGTATGAATTTGAGTATATGGTGCTATTGTTATTTTGGTTCCATCTGAATACTGAGAGTAAGAAGGTATAAATAGTAGAAAATTTAAAAGTTTATAGTTTTGTACTAATTTAAAAGCTCATAAATTTGTATTTCTAATAATAACATTTTTATAAAAAGACTATTTAATATAAATTAAATTAATTAAAAATCTTTACGACAAAAGCATCGTTTATACCTCTTTCAACGGACTGACGTAAAACGACGTATAAATGAAAAGACGTATAATCGAAATTTCAATAAACAACTTCTATTGTAACAAATTTAATGCTGTTGATGCAAATTCATTTACAAGTATTAATTTTAAAGTTTTTTTAAGATCCTGCTAGTTTAACTCTTCAATCCCGAAACGTCTTTTTTCTCCTAGCTTCTTTAAAACCGGGACTTTTTGGAAGGAAGAGACATGAATTGGACTCTCCCAACCTGGTGGTCAGTTACCACCCCACCCCACACCCTGCTGTTACCGTCCCTTAAGACGCACGGAAATGGGCTGTGGTTGGCAAGGACAATTGGACACCCCACCACCACGCTTATCTCCTAAGCGTTCTCAAAACCTCACCTCCCATCAAAAGAAGCCAACCGCCTCAGACCGGCCTTAGTCGGTGTTAAGGGGAATTTTTAGACCGCTCGGGACCTCCTCGCTCGGTGTGAGAGGGTTAATACTACCTAGTATGGAAATCAATAATTGAATTTTAAAATTAAGCATTTATCATAAAAACGAGAAAAATCGTATGTTGCATATGTTGAGTACTAATTATACATATCATATGCGATTTATGTGCATGCAGGTAGGCGTATAATTAAAGAAAATCTTCTACCTTTGTATAACGTGCTGATTGTCTGAGAGTATTAAGTAGATATTATGAATCGAATTAAGCTCATTGAATGTATTCCCTTTTCACTATTCTTTTAACGAAAGAAATGAGTTCGAAGGTTTTCAATGGAGTCCATTGCGTCTTTAAAGGAAGGTGGAATAACTTTTTCATCATCGTTTAAATTAGCACCAGACAAATTGTCCTCTATTAATTCCTCATCAATTGTTAATTTTATCGCACCAGACAAATTGCCTTCTATTAATTCTTCATCAATTGTTAATTTTATCGAAGTCATATTATCTTTTCCACAGTTCAAATACAAGAAGAGATGAAATTTTCATATTTTAGAACAATGAGTATTGAATGCAGGTGAACCGCATAAGGAGAGATGGACAGACAGAAGTGATGTGTCAAAAAGTTTCTAGAACGGCAACGAACTCGCCAGGTGAACAGATGAATATTGAAATTGAAACGCAAAACCAAACAGAAAGTGGTATGCGTGAACATTTTAATATCTGTTAACGATTTCTGGAACTAGAATCTGGTAAATTAAATTCATAATATATTTGTACGTTTCATTGCTGATTTCTGTTTTGTTGTTCTTTTATTTTTAAGTGTTTCCTATAGTTTTTATTAAGAACCATTAGTATTATGTGGGCTAAAGAGTAGAGTGTCTAGAAATGAGCTCACCATATAAACCAATAAGAGATACGGAGGGTCGAGAGTTAAATTGAACCAAGTTCATGTTTTGCCCATTTAGCACTAGCACTTTTATTCTAGTGTAGGAATGTTACATTTTCTGTGTCATACTGAATCAAGTGAATGCTTCAATTTGTATCCACCAGGCAACAAGAACAGTTACAGTTCCACTGTTGCAGCTAGTCAATTTTGACGTCCGTTTTCTCAGATGTGTGAATCCCATGACCTTGGTTCACTTTATATCTGAAGTAGATTTTATCTAGAATTGATTATCATCTAGATATATGTTATTACCCAAACAATATAATTGTATAGAGATATGTTGTTATTACCCAAACATTGTAATTATCTAGAGATATACTGTTATTACGCAAATAAATATAACAAGAACTTTATATTTGATTTACTTTGGGACTCTCAAACGATTAAATTAGATTCACATAAAATTCTATGGTGAATCGTTGACAGGTTAAAGAAAATCGACTTATTTTACAAACGATAAAATTATCTAGAGACATATTATTATTTTCCAAACAATGTAATTATCTAGAAATGTATTGTTATTACCCAAACAATGCAATTATCTAGAGATATGCACAAATAAATATAATAAGAAATTTATTTTTGATTTGCTTTGCAACTCTCGAACAATTAAAGTGAATTCACACAAAATTCCATGGTGAGTCGTTGACAGGTTAAAGAAAATCGACTTCTTATCCAAACAATATAATTATCTAGAGATATATTATTATTTTCCAACCAATATAATTATCTAGAGATATATTATTATTTTCCAAAGAATATAATTATCTAGAGATATGTTGTTATTACCCAAACAATGTAATTATCTAGAGATATGCTGTTATTACGCAAATAAATATAACAAGAACTTTATATTTGATTTACTTTGGGTCTCTCAAACCATTAAATTAAATTCACATAAAACTCTATGGTGAATCGTTGACAGGCTAAAGAAAATCGACTTATTTTATAAACGATAAAATTATCTAAAGATATATTATTATTTTCCAAACAATAAAATTATCTAGAGATATGTTGTTATTACCCAAACAATGTAATTATGGAGAGATATGAACAAATAAATATAATAAGAAATTTATATTTGATTTACTTTGGGTACTTGAACGATTAAAGTGAATTCACCTAAAATTCTATGGTGAGTCGTTGACAGGTTAAAGAAAGTCAACTTCTTATCCAAATAATATAATTATCTAGAGATATGAAGTTATATTACCCAAACTATGTAATTATCTAGAGATATGCACAAATAAATATAATAAGAAATTTATATTTGATTTACTTTGGGACTCGCGAACAATTAAAGTGAATTCACATAAAATTCAATGGTGAGTCGTTGACAGGTTAAAGAAAATCGACTTATTATCCAAACAATATGTGCATATAAGCAATAACAGCATATCTGGAGATATGCTGTTATTACGCAATTAAATATAACAAGAAATTTATATTTGATTTACTTTGGGACACTCGAACGATTACGTTAAATTCACATAAAACTCGATGGTGAATCGCTGACAGGTTAAATAAAATCGACTTTTAACAGATTACAATTGGGAGTTTCCGAATTAAAGCGAACCCAAGTCCATAAGTTTCAGTTCTGAGAGAAAAGACCTCTAGTTAGCTTCATTTAAAATAACAGTGTATTTGTAATTGTTTTTGGTGCAAAGTGGATACAAATTCAACTATGGACTTGAATTATTATTGCACAGAAAATATAACATTTCGACGCTATCAAGGTATTGGTAGTTAATATAAAATGAGCAAAACTAATCCTAAGGCCTCCAATTATTAAACGACACATACATTATTTCTTTCTGTCACTTTATACGAAAAATTCCGTTTTGTCCAAATCGAATTCAACGATTTCACTAAACTCGAATGTAATTTAAGCAAATGAGCGTCCACCCTCCGAAAGGTCCGTCCACCGGTTGTGAGTACATTAAACCGTTCCCAGCACCAAAGCAAACTGGGGAAGAGCGAACCTATCATTGGAATCCGAGTTCCAGGAAGTGTTCTAACAGCTTCCATCAACAACTCAACCCTTCCTCTCCATCGGCTCCGCCATTGGCTGAGCCTAATGAACGCGAAACTATTCCGACATTTAGACTAGAAAATTTCCAATTAACACTCCCCCTTCCCTCGCCCAGTCCGATTCCAGGTGCGTCACGTGACCAAATCAAGTCGTATTTCCGTTCCATGGAGTTATCGAGTGGCGGGGGCCTGGCCACGGGCCCTTCCAATGAGCAGCAAATCACTGAGGCCCCCGGGCTGTATTAGGAGGGGGTGGGGTGGACGAGCTGATTATTATTTGGGCATGAGGTGCGTGTAAAGTGAAGTGAGTTGGGAAAGTGCGTTCTGTGCTGATGAGGTTGTCTGAGCAGTTTTGAAGCTGGCAGAGAGAGCAGATGGATGAGATCGTGTGAGAGTTTAGATTTTAGAGATAATCGTGTGATCGTATTCCCCGAGTTGGCTAATTTCGAGAGTTTAGGATCATTACAGACTCGATACATCTTTATTAAGGAAAAAATGAAGAAAACTATAAAACTATCTGGGGGATTTAAGTTGATTCTTCATGGGATTACCATCTATATTAATGGTTCCCATGACGACTATGGGAAAATTTCTGCACATCTTTTTCCGAACAAAATCAACCCTCTTTATATCTAACCAAAAACTTTTCCACGAAATTTTTTATAGTTGTAATTTCTTAGAAGTTATGGCCTAAGACAGATGGCTTTCCACCTATGTGACACTTCGTTGGAAAACTCGGTACCTACGTATTAACGCCACTGAAGCTACAGATTTGGCGGTTTTTGTACTTACGTATTAACGC